>CM070039.1:7822759-7833273 GCA_036250615.1 Ptychadena robeensis
TTAGATACCTGGCAGGTAGGGCTAGCTTCCAAAAAGTTCCTGGTGTGTAGTGGGTGGATGCATATGGTCCCGATTCCCAACTATCTTATCCTTTGAAATAAGAGAACACAGGTCAGTGCATGGAGAAGTCAATAACTATATCATGGTGTGGGAAGTCACTTTAAATACTTGATTTTTGTAAGTCCTATATTTACAACACATCGACTTGCTGTGTAATATAGGTACCATTGTGACTACGGAATCAATGTTATTCAGTTCACATGTCAGTTGGGAGTCTGGTTCACAGACCTTTCCACATAATTTGGCATGGGATCACTTGAAGAAAGTATTCACCATGTTCATTCTGCTCTGCAGTTTATGTTTTTGAACATCAGGTTCTAGCATGCTCTGCAAGTCCTATGTAATCCCAAAAGGGTGTAATGTTAGCTGACGGGGCTTAGGAAAATCTAAATAAGAAATCAATTAAGAGTATTTCACATTCATTGGCAGATATCTTACAATTGTCAATGGCTGCTTTGGATAGTATAAACAGTTCTGTCGGGAGGTATTTGCTTAGTGTGAGCCATTACTATAATATGATTGATGTGCTAAATAATTAGGTAATTATTTAGTTTGGCAACCAAGAGTAACAAAACCTCTGCTTGTTTATATCCTTACAGAGTCAATGACAGACTTTGCGGTGGACTCAAATAATGGGAACTGTGGAGCTGCCAGTGGTGAGTTTAATTTAATTTAAATTGATCGTTTTTGTGAGTGGTGTTGCAGTGTTAAATACAGGAAAATATTATTACCAGTTTTCAATAAATTGTAGAAAATTACAGAGAGGTGAGAGCTTTGGCCGCGTTTAATATGAGTTCCAACAGTAACCAATCACAGTACAATTACTCTACTAAAGTCAGGACAGTCGTGCTTTATGATTTGCTATGGGTTACTGAGCTTTAAGTGCCCGGTTCTCATTTAATTCTTTATTAAGCTCAAGATCAAAAAAAAAATTATAATCTGTAAACATTTTAATTACCAACCCCCATTACAATTCCCAGGTAAAGAGTGTGTCTGCTTTATAAAAGAAAGTGATAGACCCAACAGTTATCTACGTGTTTCTAAATAGGTATATTAGTGGTAAACCGCTAGAAAAAGAATAGACTTCTTGGAGGCGCACATATGGTGATAAAAAAATGTCCTTTATTTGATAAAGAGGTATTTTCTAAATAGTGGATGTCTTCTACTTTGGTAGATGTAAAATATCTAAAGCCGGCCATAGACGTTCCGATGGCCGACATTTAGCAGACTCTTCACAGCGTGGTGACGTCACCACGCTGTGAGCAGTCTGCTACAGAACGGACAGGAATCCTGTGAGTTCCACTAACACACAGGTCTCCTGTCAGTTTGTAGCCAATTAACTCGGAGGGGGAGGAGACTCCCCCTCCGAGTTAACAGCCTGCAGTGCAGGAACAGAGGATCGTGCAGAAAAAAACCAGCAGGGCGGATCCGTGTGTGATCCGACCTGCCGGCTTTTTTTCTACAAAACTCAAGGTGGGCTCCCTCATAGTTGCGGCCGACCAACCTTTATGTCCTTGGTGGGAGCGAGCACGCAGGTTAGTCTGCTACAACTATGGCCGGGAATCGGCCTGTCTATAGGGGGCTTTAGGAACCTCAAAGAACCGACATGTTGCATGTCGCTATTTTGACATAGTAGTTTCCCCTAATGTAGTAGGCACCCATACTGGTTTTATTCCTCACCAACCCTAGGTGATATTTCATGCTTCTGTCTTACCTTTTTTTTTTTTTAAACTGAGACCTTTTTGAAACTGGTTGTTATGTCACAATGGAGTGATATAATATGTAGATTTGAGTATATAGTGAGGTAAGACAAGTCTTGGGAAACATTAGGTCGGTAAACCTTAATCACATCACCAATCATTGAATACTTATGGTCCTAGCACCTGACTCCTATATTAGATGATTTCTAATTTCCTCTTCTCAAAAAAGAAATGCCTGTATTACAGTGAACCTGCGTACTTGTTCCTTCAGCTTGTCCTACACTGTAATCTTCCTACCTTAATCTCATTGTCTCTGCAGACCATAATTGTACTTCTGATCTATCTCATGTTACCTGGGACTTGAACCGCTCTTTAATTATACTGAGACCTGATATCTTTTACATGAGTGACCTGATGTGATTAGGGGTGCCGGAATGCCAACCTAATTTCTTTTACTGACACTTTTTGGCTGTTTAGATGTTTTGGAGTCTTGATTATTTGTATGGGAATGTTTATTATATATTTTTGACTAACAAAGAACATTTTAAACATTGTTTTGTGCCATAAAGTACCATAGAGAATCCATAATAGATATCTATCCCTCACGATAGTGGACATGTCTGCTATGCCATATTTAATGACTTTGTGCCTATATTACATGTGGTTTAAAGTGAAGATTACCATAAACCTTAGATTTTTCTATATATATTTTTCTATATATATATTTTGATATGGTTCATTAGGGTCCAGTGGCTTTGGATTATTTATGCTTTTGCCTATGCCTATGCTTTTTGAATGAGTAAAAATGCCCCGTTGTGAGAATTAGGACATTCATAATGAGCCTTATGGGGCTTTATGTTATTATACCCTATGAGAAGGTTCTCAATCATCCTGTTCATGAGATTGAGATTGTATCCATATATGCATTGTCTACTAAGGAGTGAGGAATATGGAGACAATGCCCAAATTTGAATCATCACCTTAATAAGCCAATCAGCCCACTCAGAGGCATGCATTTTTTTACGTCAATTGGAACAGACCCGTTGACTATACCATATATTTGTTGGATTTAAAACAAATAGTTGTGAACATGGCCCTAAACTACTAAAATGGAATAAGAAATTTATAGATTTTACCTGCAGCCTCAGTAAAGTATTTCATGTTCCTAGTGGTCACCCAAAAAAAGGGGTACTCTTGGTGCTGAGGCTCAAAATCAACATTGCCTGTAGGTCAATGGTCAATTCGCACCTTTTTTGAAGATGAACCTGGAACAATCTGTGAGTTTGCCGATGTAGAGCATCTCCAAGGGTTCACCGAGGACAGGTAGCTTGGGGTGAGTTTGGTTTGTAAACCAACCTTACCCCGAGTTACACGTGGGGTAACTGCTAAGTAGGTTAATATGAGCTTAGTCTATAGAGAAGGTTTAGTTATTATATGATATTATATGAAGTAGGACAACCAGTTTACATAATTAGGCTATCACTGTGACATGACAAAACAGGCAGGGAAGTCAACACATCTAAATAATGATCCATTCTATTTGTCAATATTTAACTATTTAATGATATATATCTGCTCTAGTTATAAATGTAAGCCATATTTAAATAGAGAATGCAAAAGAACCCCCTTTAGGCCAAACAGACCAGCTTTGACAAGTTGCTGAGATGACATGTTACCGAACCTGAGACCTGCAATTTTCCTGATGGGGAGAGGAAGTGGTCTGAAATCCAGACCAGCAGAGAACCAAGGTTACACTTTTCATCCAAGATCAACTATTTTTTTGTCTTAATAATGCTGTCTTTGTTCATTCATTTCTGCATAATTGTACATTAAATATTGTAACCATTTTTGGTCATTTGGCATAGAGACCTTAGTAAACAGTGCCCAGATATGTTTGGACCAGCGGCATCTGACGGTAAATGCGAAAACTATGTTAAATACAGCAAATGTAATATTCCTGTAAATTATGCAAGCCTGTGCAGACTGAGCAGATGTAAGTCAACACACAGCTACACTAACCATTGGGAGCTTATATGGGTGTGATGGTCACGTGTCCACCTACATTTCTTTATAAAAAAAGTTCAATATTTTTTAGTAAAGCCAGTAAAATCAGGCTAGACCAGAGGTGGGCAAACTCTTTGACTTGTGGTCCACAATGGGTTTTTAAATGTGACATAGGGGCTTGACCAAGAGCCTGCAAGGTCCTCCCGGCATAAGGGTCCTATGTCCCCGTAGCTAGGACAGGATATTTAAAAAAAGAATGTTAACAAATTTATAAATTGAATCTTTTGATGAAGAAGCTTAAACATTTTATTGCAGGAAATCTATAAAACAATCCAAACAATCTAGGATATTTTCACTTATTGCAGTCCACTTCTGGGCTAGACTAATGCTAGCCATACACATGCCGATAAGCGGCCGATTTTTAACCTGACCGATGGGACAGGCCAGAGAACGGACATGTCCGATAATCTCTGGCCGATGGGAGCCGAGGGCATTAGCTTCAATGAAGACCGGCGTCTTCATTGAAGCTAATGGCCGGCACACAAAGGTTGCCGGCCGACTGAAGGGGCCCCATAATGCACCAGGGTGCAAACGTGATGACGTCATCACGTTTGCATCCTGGTGCAGATCGGGACTGGTCTGCCTGCACCCATCGGGGTGTGTATGGCTAGCATAAGAGAGCAAAATATGTTGGCCAGTGTATATTATTATATAAATATATATAGAGTATTATACATTTAAATGGCATAGTACATAAGCCTCAGTGATTACAGTTTACCCAAATGTGTTGCCTATACTGTTTGTAGCTCTTGGCCCTACTCATGTTTCAGTGTTATGTACAATCTTTCTTCTGCTATTATTCTACTAGAATGTATAAATGTTGAACATTAGGCATATTGTATAGCAGATCTCACTTTTTTAACATTGGCATTATAGAAAGCTTAATGGACAGCTATGCTGCTACCCTGGAATGTTTGATAGAGCACAAAACAAGCCTAATGAATTCTTCCAAGAAACCAGGAACAAGAACTGGCACAATGTCTGGGGTTACAGTACTATAGACATAGTAGCCACTCAGTGAATTTCAATGAGCCACTCCAGCTATAGAAAACGTTTCTAGGACTGCGATATAAATTTAAGAAAAAAAAACTTCTCTTTGATTTCTCATATACTCCAAATAAATTGTATAGGTGACTGTTAAGGACAATTTGTGTCTCACTGCAAATACCTAGAAGGCCATGGACAGCTTTTTTGGTAGTAGGGTTTACATAAATACTACAACAGTTATGTGAAAACAAATGTGCTGGAAGCACGACTGCTCCAGTAAGAACTTTGAATTTCCTAATTCTTATCAATCCTGATATAAAGACATCTCATATGAAATAGGCCATCTTGTATGAACTACGACATCTCATATGGATCATTCAAATTTCCTTATATGGACTTTTCAAACAACTCATGTTTCTTTCTACTTACTGAATCTTAAGATATATATATCTTGTGTTGACACCTCCATAGGCTTGTCTCTTAAAGAAACTATATATGGACATGGGCCTTCGAATTGTCTGATTTATAAGTTCCTCTTCTTTGACCACGGTCTGGCTACTAGATGACGTCAAAGGTCACTAAAGAGGGCTTAATAATAGTTGTCCAGAAGGTATATTCTATAATGATTGGTTAATCTCCATATTGATAACTCCCAATCACTTCCCACAGTAGGAGTTCTTTTCCTGTATATGCGAATATCTAATGTCTATATAAACTCATGTATTTCGGCAAATTGGCAGAACGATCGCCCTGTATTGTTCTCATCACATGTGATAATAAAAGTTACTACTTATTTAACAACAAGATGGTATCGTGTCAAGATTCCTCGTAACCTACAAAGTGCAACTATGCAGATTTCCAGGAATAATGTGAAACGTGAATTTTGCCTTCTAATAGGAAGGGGTTTCTTTACCTTTTCTTACATGTAAATCAGAATGTAAAAAATTGTAATATAAGACTCATTTGACAATAAACCTTTTTTTTTATTAAAGAGCATTGCAAATGTAAGCCTATGAAAGCCTCGCAGAAGTCTTACCTGAAGAGCAATTACAACTATGGTAAGTAGGATCTCAAAGTTACATTGAAAGCCAAAGTGAAAAACAGTAGAGCAGAGTTCCAACTGTACATATATATACATCATCTTATATCACTGGGTGTCTGATTAAGAGTAAATTATTGCTCATCTTGTCTTTAAGTGCTTCCTTATTGGTCCTTTTTTTGGCGGTAACATTGTTTATCTATTGATAGGAAGGAATGTAAAGCTAAATGGAAGAAGGAGAGTTTGCACCCTTAGTCCCTGGGTATTAAGTCCTCACCATTAGAGGATTACCCCAGGGTGGACTTTGATGTGGACTATTATGTAAATACAATGAAGTAACAAAATTTCAGACAAAACAAGATGGTCAAACACAATAGGTGCAGTTTATATTGAGACATTTGAATACATCTTAGTCTCACATAAATGTTAATAAAGATGGGTGGGGCCGGATGTCGGTGCCTCTGGTACATCTGAGTCCGCTTACAATCCAGGTAAGATCGAAATTATCTATTAACTCCACAACCAAACTACGCAATCACCCATTGAACCTAATTTAGATCAATTTACCCTTACCTTACAGTGTACTACAAATGGTGCATGCATAGTCCTGATGAAGCGACCTTAGTCGCGAAACGCATAGACTACACCATCTGCATGACCTGTTTGGACCACAATATGTCTTCATCTTTATGAACATTTATGTGAGACTAAGATGTATTCAAATGTCTCAATATAAACTGCACCTATTATGTGTTTGACCGTCTTGTTTTGTCTGAAATTTTGTTACCTGATTGTATTTACATAATAGTCCACCTCAAAGTCCACCCTGGGGTAATCCTCTAATGGTGAGGACTTAATACCCAGGGACTAAGGGTGCAAACTCTCCTTCTTCCATTTGTCTATTATATCTGGATGTTGGTGGACGACTTTACCCTATATATGTAGTTTGGGATTTGAGAGTCTCTTTCCTTTTTTGATACAGGAATGTAAAGCTAGCCATACACGGTTTGACTTTTGCACGATCGATCTAAGATTCGATCATCTTGTGCGATTTAAACATGGATTTTCAGTCAAACATCGATCAATTGTAACACTACAGTGTGATTGATTTAACCTCACTAGCGCTCAGCCTATACAGCGCCATTGAAAATGGGTGATGGTAGCAGAGTACACTGTCCTGTTTGTTTTTCCCTCCCTCTCTCCTCCCCTCTACACATCGATGAAGATGTGGACTGGGAATATATAATGGAGGCCTATGGTGCCCCCCCACGCCCCTTCAGCTTCACTGATTACACAGAAGGGGTGGTGCCAGAACCCATCAGAAGGTCTGCCATGATAGAGAATAGCTGCGGACTCGCCGTGGGTATGTTAGTTTGGACAGTCTGAGCTCAGCCAAAGTTTTGGAAAAAAAAACTTTGTTTGTCTCAACCGCTAGGGGGTTTAAAATCAATTGATTCCTTTACTTAGATCTGTGTGCATGCTCCATAGAACCAACGAATACAAATAAATCAAAATACCTAGAAAACCCGTCAGGTATTTGTACGATTGACTGAAATTTACCAACATGTCTAATCAGAACTCTTATCATTTTTATATTCGATAACCAGGTATGCGGTAATCGATTCCATTTGATTGACTTAAAACTATCTATTTTTTTATCCAACAAATTGAAATGTTGAACTGTGTATGGTTACCCTTATTCATTTATCCTTTCCATCAAATACGGATGAGTCCAAAAATATTTAAATACAGTTATGAAATTAAGCAAAACCTATGTAAAAATTAACATGCATCTTCATTATGGATGGAAAGCTATGCTACAGTGGTAACCAGTATAGGTCATAAGAAGCGTGCCGCCCTTAATTAATTAATTAGAGAAAAGAGACCCTAAGCCCAGGTTAAAGGTCCTGGGGAACCAAACTAATAGGGGAAGGTTTTAAGGCACAGATCAGGTCAAAGGTTGTCACCTTTGACCTGATCTGTGCCTTAAAACCTTCCCCTATTAGTTGTCACCTTTGACCTGATCTGTGCCTTAAAACCTTCCCCTATTAGTTTGGTTCCCCAGGACCTTTAACCTGGGTTTAGGGTCTCTTTTCTCTAATGCATCTTCATTATTTTGTGTCTTGTATATTTTGGGCTAAAGGGAAGCTTCATCAATGTATTTCCAAAATGATTGTTTTTCCATTTGAAGTCTTTCTCTGAATTTAAAGCTTTTTGTATGCCTCGAAACCTCTAGTTAAATCCATCTCATAGAAAAGTACACCTTTATACATCTGCTTTTTATCTGCTGCCTGGAAGCTTGAGAAATGATGTAATTGCAACACTTTTCACATTTTAAACAATGTGTTGAATTTCTGGCAGTTGTCTTGCTATGCACGTGGGTGGCTCTTCCTCATGTGGCTCACCTTATTTATCTGCACTCCCGCTATGTGGAGAAAGGGGTGTTAAGTGGTCATCAGTCAATCTTTGTTTTTATTATTAACTACGGGAAGAAGTGTTACAAAATGTTAGAAAGTGTTAGAAGTCTCTCTATTCTCGTGTGATCTATTCTTAATACAAATTTTATTTAACCCAAAAAAAAAAGTGTTAGAAGGGTTGTCAGTATTTTCTCATAACATTCTATACAAAAATACACACATAAACTTTAAAGAAAAGCTACATATCTCTTAACTACACAGGGCATGGTCATAAAAGTTATTTAATGAAACATTTTTAAATGAATTGGACTTATCTGTATTTCATGGAAATATTCCCTCATTTTTAGTTAGAACATGTGAATTTAAACTAACTTGGAACAAAGAAAGGTTATTCTATATTTCTTATAACATATTTACTTTAGTCCATGACAGGACCCAAGGCAACCTGACCAGACCATAAGTTCTATGGTTTTGAAAGGAACCTCACTAAATACTTCCGCTCTAACTAAATGCACCCCAAGATCCAGTGCCACTTGTACCTATACTAATGCTCTAGTTAGGATTTAATGTGAACCTTTAGAATGTAATACTCACTTGTTCTACCGCTGGAACAAACATACTTCTCTCAAAGAGTATCTTAAAGAGATACTACAGCTGTGATGGCAAACCTACGGCACGCGTGCCAGAGGTGGCACTCAGAGCCCTTTTTGTTGGCACGCGAGCTGTCAGCCAGCACAGAGGAAAGAACTGCAGCCTCTTGGCTCTCAATATTGTCGGTTCTCTTACCCTCTATTCTGAATGCACACAGCATCCCCATTCCCTCTCCTATTCTATCTTATAAGAAAGTAGAGTGTGTGTTTACATGTTTTGTGTGTGTATATGATGTGTGTGTAATTTAGGTTAAATTGCGATGCCGGCACTTTGAGTTAAATAAGTGGGATTTGGGTTTCAGATTGGGCACTCGACCTCTAAACGGTTCGCCATCACTGTACTAAAGTATCCAGAATCTCCTTCATGGAGGTGTTTAATATCTGTCACTTCTCTGCAGTTCATTCTGCTGCCGTATGTGTCATTATGAGACACACTAGTGATATAGGATTTGGTGGAAGTAACCACAAAATACAAATTGGTACAGGGTAACTAAAGTAAAATATTGGAACTAGTTCAGTGGAAAATAGTGGAACTTCCAAAATGCATGTACACTACAGTGAGGTTTAGTAAAACGTATGATATTTTCATATTATTATATTAATTTCCATTGTCTGAATTCATGCATGACAGATAACTTTGTAATGTCCAGGTGCTCATTATGTTTTCTTTCCCTAAATTCAGTTATTCGGGCAAAAGTGAAAGAGGTGAAGGTGAAGTGCCATGATGTCACTGCAGTGGTAGAAGTAAAAGAGATTCTCAAGTCTTCCCTGGTGAACATACCTAAAGACACCATCACTCTGTATACAAACTCTGGCTGCCTGTGTCCACAATTGGTTGCCAATGAGGAGTATATAATCATGGGCTATGAAGACAAAGAGCGTGCCAGGTATAAGGAATATTGCAATAAGGCAGTGGTTTCCCAACTTTTCACCCCCCAGTTTGGGAATCACTGCCATAAGGCTTGTTCGGAAAGAATTAGGATGTGCAAAGTACAATGAACAGAAGACTATCAAAAGTCATGTTAAATTAATAGTTAGCTAGCAAAAGTAGAGTTATTAATTTACATATTAATTTTTTTTCTTGTAGAATGTGCCCAACCAATATGAAATATGCTACAAAGTTGGCATTTTAATTAATTATTTTCCCATAGAATGTGCCCACCCAAGCTGGCCTTTTAAATAGAAAAACAACAATTAAAAAAGGTTTGAATTGGTGCAATGTATGCAAATGGAAGAAATATTGATTGACAGTAACAACCTTTTTCATTATAGACTTCTTCTAGTGGAAGGTTCCTTAGCTGTAAAGTGGAGGGATCGCCTTGCAAAAAAAGTTAAGGTAAGTGTCACAGAACCACTTTAATGCCATGAAATGTCCCCTGTCTTTTGTTTTGTATAATTCTTCATTCAATTTGGCATAAGCAGGATCTATTGTGAGTCCAGGGTATAATGACACAGTGTGCCACTGAGGACCCATAACATGACCGGCTTAAAAAACTTTGTTCATTAACTCTGGAGTTGTTATACAGCAAATGAATGAGACAAATATATTGCTCCATATGGTGTCTAAATAATTGGACCTTTTGGACGCATTAACACT
>CM070039.1:7835603-7850005 GCA_036250615.1 Ptychadena robeensis
TCCCACCTAGTGGTGACCAGGGTGACAATTTCTCACCCACAATTAGGGTTTAATTTTTTCAATAAAATAACTTATTATCACACTAAAATTAAAACTAAAACAACATACCCACTCTCTCCATATACAAGTACACAATTGCTCCCCCCCCAAACCATCCCCCTGATCCTACCTGAAAAAAACCAGAACAAATCTGTTTCTATGGATAGACAATGCCCAAGTTACTCAAGATAAAATGTTTACACCTAAGGTATAAGTAGGACTCCATCACACATATATTTTCTTCAACACACACAAAGTTAGGGCAGCCTCACTTTAGCAACTAAGCGCACCACAGTGCATACTTCTTGTGTTATGGTGCTGCACTGTGATGGGAGCTACTGTACATGCAGGTTGGGATCAGGGCCGGGCCGACACAGAGGCTGAAGAGGCTTCAGCCTCTGGGCGCTGGTCAGGTCTGGGCACTGCTCAGGGGGTTAAACTTCTGACGGCTCCATCTCGTTCTGCACTTTCTTCTCAGTATTGCAATTGACGAGATGGAGCCGTCCAGGTGACCTCACATCAGCTCTAAGCTGGCCGATGACACCCCTCTCCCAGACCAATTTGCATATGAATGCAAATTGGGCTGAAAGAGGGGCGCACTTGGGCAGCTCAGCCTCTGTTGCCTAGCTTTAAGGCTACATTCACTTCAATCAACCTAAGATGTTAAGGCTATTCCTTAATTTAATCAAAGACAAAAGGAAAAGAGGCTACATCCAAGGAACACTTGGCTTACTGTCTACAAAGGATTTTGGCTGGATTTCACTTTTTTTGTCCTGCAACAGAAAAGATTCAAATGGCAAAACTATGACACTCCATAACTTCATCCAAAATGATAAAAAAAAACATATGGCCTTTCAATATAATTAAATCTCTCATTTTCTTTGGTTAATAAAACATAAATTTAATTATCAAAGGTTATAGGACATTATTTCACAAGCAATAAGGGCTACTTCAATACAATATGTAACAATGCACAATGGAAAGTTCAGTGTCTAATACAACCAATCAATAGTAACAAAGCAGATTCCATTGTGTACAAGTATACTTCAACAAAGTGATTTAAGGCCTCCATACACGCCCCGATTTTCCAACAATCAATGTTTTCCGATACGAAGATCTTTAATCGATCGGACTGTTTCATTATACCCCCAAATAAAGCAACCAATTGTTGTCCGATTTTCCCTACTTCCATCGAACATTTTCCATCGGACGATTTTATGTTTGATCAGAAGTGGAAGGGTTATGGCCGGGATCAGCAGCTTGAGGCACACAGTTGTACCACCGGAATGGAAGTTTTGGCCGGGCCAGGTATCTGTGGGTGTCTGTTCTGGGGGTGGGGCTTATTTAAAATTTTTGTGAAAAAAATCTGGGGGTGCCTTTGATGGGTATGGCTAATCATAGGGGAAACAGGGTCTCAACTTCAGTTTAGTCACATGAATAAAAAAAAAGAGAAATACAGGAGAATGTTACAACATATATACATCCTAGCACAACCTGGCAGATGATGTCACACACACCACAATGTTTGAAACAGGAAGTAAAAGTATGATTATTAGTTAGATCGGACCTAAATTGCTCGGGTCATAAGAAATAGTAGCCGATTTAATACAATTTAGATTCGATCGAGAAAAATATTCCAACATGTCAGATCACAGTCCGACCGATTATTCCCAAAAGTTCGATCAAAGTTACTCTCTCGAACCATGTGAGCATTGACCGATTTTTGGGAGACCGATGCAAAAAATCTATTGTTTTTAATCGATCGGACGGAAAATAGGGGTGTGTATGGGGGCCTTTAGGATTGGACTATCGTTCTAGTAAACCATTCTTCTGATTGATTTCCAGAGCAGAACATAATCTACCAAATTCCCAGAACCGGTGGATAAGTGGTAGATAGAAAGTTTTTTTTATTGTTTGGGTGAAAGGTCCTGTGTTGCCTGCTCGTTTTTCTCCATATTAATAGGCCTTACCTGCCACAGCCCAGATGATGTCATAACCTACTATGTCACACACATCATTTGCTACAAAGGCAAACCTGAAGGTTATCACAACTCCAAAAAAACAGGAAAGCTTCAGAGTATAGGCGATCATCGAGACGAACAATGGTAAAATTACCATTAGTATGAGCTGTGGTGGCATTAGTCACTTTTTATCACCAAATAGCTAGAAGTCTTTAGGATGAGCTATGGCAGTAAAGTCACAACTGCTGCCATGGGGGATCAACATTTACCATTTTCACTAGGATTGTTAATATTCATGTACATATATTTTTATGTTATGGATATGTTTTACCACAATCAAACATGTGCCTTTAAAAAGGTTTTCTGCCAACATAAAAACCTTCCAACTGAAGTCATTGCTTTGGAAGAACCTCTGGATAAGAACTATGCCGGTACAAAATATTTTCTAACTGTTCTAAAATTTTTCCTACTATGTGTAGTTTATGTTAAGAAAGGAAGTCATATTAAGCAGACTACTGGTATGTATATACGATGCAGTCCAAGCCATGTTGGTTGCTAAACATTGCTGTACAGCAAGGCAGACTGAATCACTGTACACTGTATCATTGTAAGTCAGAACTACCCTCTAATTTCCCTGTTGAGGTGTTAATATCAATCAGCAGGAAACGCCAAATTGACAAAATAATGCAAGAACCGTGATCTTTATATTGATTGAGAATAATTTTACTGGCATAAAGGAGTAATGTGGGATTATTATACTTTTTTTTTAAGTTTTTATAAACATTTTATTTAGTTCACTTGTGTTTCTGTGTGTGATTTTGTTATCTACATAAAAATAAGTTTGACACTGTTGATTCCTATTATTCTTACTGCAATGCATTTATGTAGCACCAACATATAACATAGAGCTTTATAGAATCCATTATTGATGTCTTCTAGGAGCTCACAATCTATTGTCTCTGCCCTAATTGTTGGCTAATCTAATTTCCCTCACATATAGGGGTATAACTAGAAATCAATGGGCTCCCCAGTTAAACCTTTAGATGGGGCCCCCATCCAAGGTTTGGGAAGTCAAGTGCATTGTCAAGGGTCATAATTAGAAACTGGTATTCTAATGAAAAAATATATAATTATTACAAACCAGCCAATTATGCCACCAGTATGTTTTTGTGGGAACAAAGTGGAGAGCTTGGAAATCCATCAAAACATCACTCATTGTATTATGCTCTCACTTTCACCATACACCAATAAATTCACTAAATTAAAAAGCAAATAATACAAAAATGCAAAAAACATTTTGGCCTTGCCTATTATTAGGCTTTATATTTAAAGCAGGATTATAGTCTGGCATAGTATACCATAAAAGTTGTCTCCCAACTCCTTATTGCCCATATAGTTAACCTAACTTTTTGTCTCTAGTATTGAATATCAGATATACAGGCCACTGTTTAGTCCATACAAACTTCCCTGTGCCTGTAGAAGCCTGTCATATTGTTATCCTCACGTATCACTTATATCTTTCTTTGAGGACTATTCCTTTAGTATAGCCTAGGAACAGAGACTATTCTCAACTCACTTTACAAGCATCAGCACCTCTCTACTGGGCGAGAGCCCCTCAGCATATCATCTCCCAGTAGAGAGAGATGATGTTGCTTATTATCGGAGTACAGTGGAGAATAGTCTCAGGGAGTCAACAGAAGATATGCTGAGGCTCTAACCCAGTAGCGAGGCAAAGGTGATGTAAAGGAGCAATAGGCTATGCTAAAGGGGAGTCCTCCTTCTCAATCTCTAAACCAGTGGTGGGCAACTGAGTCAATATCGAGGGCCACAAGTGCGGCCCTCTGCATCACTAAAGGGCCGCACATAACATTTTCAATCTATACTGACTTGTATAAGCATTTTTTATTTTAACAAATTACATTGGGCATAGCTAGAAGACATTATGTTAATTTTTTTTTAAATAACAAAATTTTTTAAATGATACTTCAAGTATAAGGGAACACTGCTTTATGGTAATGCACATTTTGTTTTTTGTTTTTAATCATTAAAATTTTTGCACATTTTGTGTCATGTATATAATCAAAGGTTATGTGCTTCAAAGCCGTTGATTAAATTGATGGTGCACAAAACCTTCGATTCGGCAGACAGGTGAGTTTCTATGCCCTATGCACTAATAGTTAGGTTTCGGGGGCCTCAAGTAGAAGACTGAGGGGGGCCGCCAAAGAACACCTAAAGGGCCGCATGCGGCCCCCATGCCGAAGGTTGCGCACCTGGGCTCTAGACCATCAATCAGCAATCACATTGTAAAAATGGCTCCTGCAGTCCCTCTAGCCAATGGCAAGACCTAATCCCACTAGGACTTCCTGGAAGCCTCACAGGACTCTGGCACACAAGTTGGCAGATAGTAGAAGACCTTGAGCCCCTTCTATCAATCATATTTATATTATCTGTGATCCATCAGCACCTCCCTTGTTACTGTGCAGACACCTACTGGACAGGTGAACTCCCTAGGCATTACCAGAACACTCTAGTACTTTACAGAAAAACATAGAAAAGACATTATACATCTCATCGCCCAAAAAATTTTGAATTGCATACATTCTGTTACACTACACTCCCCCCTTTCTAAAGCACAGTACTCTGTACCACAGAGAGTTCAGGTTGGCAAATTACATTACATTTAAGAGGCGGTTACTCTAGTGACCTGTGGAATACAAGTGCACTGGTGTACTCTATTGTTGCCCCCACCCCACCTGTATATCCGTGCAGGGTTAAGTGGCAGCCTGTGTGTGAAGGCAATGACCACTAAATTGTGTTGATATCCCTTGGCAATGGAAATCTCCTTATTTATTTAATTGTACATGGCTAAGGGGAGGCATTGTCCAATTTTTTATAAAACAAGGGAAGATGAAACGTTTTCCGTAATCCTCCATAAGAAACAAGGGGACTTTGACGCCAGTCGTATTAGAAAATAGATTAGGTTTATTTCAGTGAGATTGCAGGCCAAATTTTTTATTTTTTTTTACAAATTATCAAGTACAGAGCCAAACAGTGTGCAGTGTGTACATACAATTCCAAGCATGGATAAAATTTACAACAATTGTTTGAAAACATTGCACTGGCTTGATGCTTGCGTTTCGCAGGTGTCCGCTTTTTCAGGGTCCTTTTCATGTGATTCAAATAAATGGGACAACAATAAACAAATTAAATTCATCATAAAATGAACAATACAAAAGAAGGTCTAGATCCACTCACTTGACATTAGGTTGGTTGAATCTTAGCCATGGCAAGGATTAGTATTTACAATGGTAAAAACAATATAATCAGCAGCTATGGGAATGTTTAAGCATTTTCCATTATTTTATTATTTTTTTTCCAATAACTTTTATTGAGAAAAATATTTTTCCAAAAAGTACAGAATAGTAAAGTACATAAAATCCATAGTACAGAAAAATAAAGGGGAAGGGGAAACGGGGATAAATGACACACATAAATCAGCATGGAAAAAACACGTCTAATCGTGTGTGAAACACAGAAATAAAACATATAAAGAAATACACATACACATTATTAAATCAGGTCAATTTGAGCTGCTGGAATTCCTCTGATTCCTCAAAAAGGTGCCAACACAACCACATTTTATTAAAAACCTTCAACCTGTCTTTTTTGCTATAGATCAGTTGTTCCATTTCGTGCACAAACTGCAATTGCCTAACCCAGTCTCCCAATGTAGGGGGCGAGGGAGTGGCCCATTTTCGGGGAATTAAAGTTCTGGCTGCATTAACCATATGTCGCTCAAGCGACTTGTACTTCAGAGTAATCTGCTGTTCCCGACAGTGTAAAAGAAACAGTGCGGGGGTGAATGGGAGGTCCCTCCCTAGAATGTGTGACATCCACCTGTGAATGTTCCGCCAGAAGCCAACAATATGTCTACAGGTCCAAAAAACGTGTAGGAGTGTACAGGATGGGTCCTGACATCTCCAACACGTGGAGGGGGTTGCCGGGAAGAATTTGTGCAGGAGAGCTGGCGGGCGGTACCAATAGGAAAGTAACTTATAATTAGTCTCCTGCTGCCTCACGCTAAACGAACTCTTGTGGGCCGACAACCATACAGTTTCCCACTGAGCAGAGGGAATCTGGACCCCAATATCCTGTTCCCACCGAGCTTGGAGCACGGCAGTTCTGGGATGCGATGCTGGTTCAAGCATCTTATAGAGAATTGAGACAAGATGTCTGGTTTGGCGTTTGTCCAGGCACATAGACTCAAAACTGTAAAGGTCCCTAGTGTACATCTCTCTCTGTGGTGCGCGATCTAGCCAATGTCTTAATTGAAAATACAACCACCATGGGACCGAACCGGACAGGGATAAATTAGTTAGATCCGAGCACTGCACAAAACTGTCATTGGAGAACAAATCACGAATTCGCAATCGGGAGGGGTCCTTCCAGATTTTCTGAAACTCCCAAGAGTTCCCCGGGGGAAACTCCGGGTTGCCTTTCCATTATTTTAAACTTTGATCCAGGGCAGAAGATACCAATTTGTGGTTATTTGATTAATCCATCTTTTGAAGGGCTATCATCATTTTCTGTTCCTGATACTGACCCTTGTGACTATATGCACTTTGGTACTTGTGAGACACTATATGACCATTAGTTAGCCCTATGTACAAAGGGATGTGCTCACCGGTATGGATATCGGGACACAAGAGATGGTGGCTTTTTCAGACTCTTCCACGATTGATGACTGCAGGGAATCTAGCGCAACCTCTGCTGAGGGGATTATGTCTGCTGTTCACTCCAGTAACTTTGAAACCTTCTGATGCAGAAGTGGGGTGATCTGCAGGAGCTGGTATCAGTAATGGGTGAGTGATGGTGAGTCATCAGTGACAGGTACAGATGTCTGCGACTCACTCGAGGAGGACTCAGTTGTTGGCTTCACTGCACCAGAAGTTGGCAGATCTGTGATGGAGGGTGAAGGGTCATCTGGCTTGGTAGATTGGATGGATGGCTGGCCGGCTAACCTTGGTTGCCCAGATGGCATCTTGGCAGCAGACTTGTCTTCCACTGGGACATCCTCCTCCGGTCTCAAGGTCTTTACACATAGAGGCACATAGAGTAGAATTGTGTCCCCACTAGAAAGGTGGTGTAACAGTCTCCTCCAAGCATGTAGAGTCCATTGCCAGCTGGTAGTGTAGGGTAGGCAACCAGGTGATGGCTCATGGTCTCGCAGCATCTCCAAGAACAGCTGGTTACAGGCAGTGCAGCTCCCTCAACAGCTAAGAGAAGCTGGTAACTTCCCACAATTTTCAAATTCGGCCACTATATACTGCATAAACACACCTCTGTTAAGCACACAGTGCCAGATAAAGTGTTTTGTTGAATAAAACAGGCCAAAGCACTTGAAAGTGAAAGAAAACATTGCTTGACATGACATCACAAGAAGAGTACTGCAATTACACTTCTTACCAGAAGATTTAGGGCCATTTCACCCTAGCAGTGCTGCAGCTGTGGTTCAGTCATTATTGCAACACAGCATGGCTAGCATTAACGCAAGGCACAACGTTTTCCATATGAAACCTGTTGTACCTCTGTTTGGGTTTATGGTAACATGAAATGTAGTGCGTTACTGCCAACACTCTGCATCCTGCATTATGGCATAGTGCAATGCAGTAATGCAAGGTATCGCTGGTCAACATACACTGTATAAATGTCCCCAGTGCTGGTGTTGTGAAATGGCCCTTAGTGTGAGAGCGCCTGAACACAGGGGACCAAAGAACAAAATATCAGTACATAACAGGTTCAACAACAAAAACACAAAATGATTATGTTTTTTCAAGTGTTGGGTGTTCTCTAGGGGCGGCAGTGACTGCCACCATGTGCTGCACAAGATAAAATAAATAAAAATAAAATATAAACTAGGGTATAAGGAGGTTGCCCCCAAGCCCTCTAACCATTGGAAAAAGTTACTTATAAGGGGAAGCAACTAGGTAGTACACACCCCATGTGCACTTGACAGTAATCATGTAGGCCTATCGCCTTCCCAAAACCTTAAGTATCAGAGCTCCATTTCTGAATTCTGTTGCAGTTTTAACTCCTAATTCCATGTGTTCTACCCAAGTGCAAAGTGGCCACTGAAATGCACACACCTGCACGTGTGTCTCGAGGGAGGGGAGCTTAGCATAGGAATTTAATTTATTGGTATGAGGTGGGGTTAACCCATTTGTTGAAAATGGTAGAAGTCATTCCGGTTACATACCTTGACTATTTTAATGATGCCCAGCTATTTTATACTTAAAGCCTGTACCATTGGTACAGGCTTTAAGTATAAAATAGCTGGGCATCATTATCATAACTGGTTTGGGAGTTTTGATTTATTTCCAAGCATCAATAATTGCAGTTATAATCAGTAAAGCCAAAATACTTTGCCTAATTGGTAGATTTGCCTAATTTGGTAGATATCCAAAGAAGGGAGGTCTGTAGGACATCATGTCGTTTAATGTCTACTCATAGTTTAGGGTTATTGAATTGCTACTACAATTTTGTTTGATCTAAAAAGTCCCTTGGTAAAAGCTTAACACTTTTGGAAGCTCCGTTCTGTCCAAGTTTATTATATTGTAAAATTATTTCTCGGTTTTTGAGTGCGTCATATGTATTTGGACAGAAGTCTAGAGGCAGTTAAAAAAGATTAGGTAAGGGGTGTTGGTAAGGAGAGGAAAATAATTTAGGTATAAGAACATTTTGAAGACTGAAATTCTTCCCACAACAGACAATTCATAATTTTTTACATTTTGAAGATGGTCAGTTATCTAATAGAATTTTCGAATTACGTGAGTCCCCCAATGCTTTATTGTTTTAGAGCAGTGGTGGGCAACTGAGTTGATATGTTGGGCCACAAGTGCGGCCCTCGGCATCACTAAAGGGCCGCACATAACTTTTTCAATCTATACTGACTTGCTACAAAAACAGCGATCCCAGAGTGTGTTGCTGATTTCAGATAGATTCGGCCAACATCCCAAATATAGATACCCATTGCTAGATGCGTAGGCATACTTTGCCACACCTGCACTGACCTTTTGAGACCTTCGACCTTTAAAGTCCCCTGGTCCCTGTTGTTCAGGGAAAACATTGTGAGACGGGTACCTGGGTTAAGCTGGTGTCCGAGACCTGATGCCGGATACACTATCCCTCGCCCCCCTCTCCCCCTTCTTCTGAATCTATACTGACTTGTAGCAGCATTTTCTTATGGAAATGACAGCAGACATAGCTAGAAGACATTTAGTTTTATTTTTAAATAACAAAACTTATTTTAAATTATACATCAAGAATTAGGGAACACTGTAGCGTGGTGATGCACATTTTGATTCAGAGGTTATGTGATGCAATATGAGTTCCTTTGCCCTATGCATGAACCGTTAAGTTCCTAGGGCCGCAAGTTGAGGACTTAGGTGGGGCCGCTGAAGAATGCCCAAGGGGCCGCATGTTGGGCACCTAGGTTTTAGAAGCTTATGGAAAAAAGAATGATTCTTGTAATCTTCTTTTGACAAATTCAGTTACGCCAATGTTAACAATACATGATTTGTTAAATTGATTTATTATTTGGCAAGTTGGTAAAGACAGCTAAAAAAGTCCGCCGTCTGCCCGTTCGCGGACAGATTCAAATTCCTCCGCCTAGAGGCGGGGAATTTGAATCTGAAGACCCAGATGTGACGTCAGTGACGTCACATCCGGCACCTGGAACGCATAGTTCCTGGTTGTGCTAACCGGATGTGACGTCACTGACGTCACATCCAGTTTTCACAAGCCGGATATTCACTGAAAGACCGGGTTCTCTACTCGGTCTTCAGTGAAAACATTCTTCCTGCGGCGGGATCTCGCTGCTTTTGATCCCACCGGAGGAAGAATAGAGGGCTCCTTCTCGCCGGCGAACAGGGCGGGACGAACACCCGTACTGTCCGCTGGCGAGAAGGAGGGCGAACATGCTTGTTCACGGCCGAACTGTCCGCCTTGCGGGCAGTTCGGCCATCACTATCTGTTGCCTACAGAGGTGTCTAATAGAGCTTTGTATTAGGGCCCAAAGAGTAATTATATATTTAAAATAATTATTAATGTATTATACTTTCTGAATTTTATTATATTTATCATTAAACTATCCATTATACTTTCAGATTTTGTTACAATTTGATTTTACGGATATATACACTGAAAACCTGTATCTAAATGAATAACCAGATGCCACATTATGTAAAATATCTTCGCTTGCATTAAATTCACAGATGATTTTTTTCTAGGCTTTGCCCGTTTACCCTGTATACAAAGAGGGATTAGGGCATAGTCTAAATAATTTATTGCAATAACATCCTGGATTTTATATCCATTTAAAAAGCATACAGCCTTAGCAATAATAGCTGCTTTTAGAAAAGAACAAATAATTGTGTGCATGCTACTCACAGGCACACAGTGGAACTTTTAATACGTTAAGGTCAGTAAGTCATTTATCAATGGGGAGGTTTGAAAAAAATACAAATCCTTGCACTTAGATGGTAAATCAAATATAACCTAACTGCCCTCATGTCATGTATCTGTGTCTGTTTTCTGTCAAAGAAAAGCCAGGCTCCAATTCATGGCCATCTAAGCAGCTTTAAAACGATTTCTTCCCATGAAAATATGTTATACATTTACATTGTTTGCAGCTCTAAAGCTAGAAGCATTTGCATTATGCAAGAGCAGAAAGTGGCTTCTGTCTGTGCTGGAATTATATGCTATTGACATTTTAAGTTAAGTAGGTTTGATGGACTAGATCTGTAATCTTGCTTTGCGGTCTAACATGGTTTTGTTTAAATTAGCACAGGGAGCCTTCTTCCACCAGAAGATATTCACTTCATATAGACATGGTTTCAATGCACTATTACAGCAGTGTGACACACAGGGGGGCAAATAAAAAAAATGGGATTCAATGTAAGATGTAACGTTATATTTTCTGAGATACTGTAATGTTTTCATTCAATAAAGACTTTCTGCTATTTGGAAAAAAAAATGGGAAAGTCAAGGGCCAACCATGATATTTATTGAAAAAAATGTCTAAAATGACAAAAGTTTTCCCTTCTCATCAGATATGCTAATTAGAGATGATCAAATTATTTTTCAGATATTCGACAATTTCGAGTTAATTGCAAAGCCCCTGAACATGGTATCATCACCAAACTTGTAGGAGATGTGGGGGAACATTTGAAAGAAAAAAAGTATGTCTCTAACACAAATAGTTTTTGCACAAATTAAGTTCAAAGTCAAGTCAAAATGTCGAAAATTCGGAAAATTCAAAGATTCGACTTTAATTTTGAACTTAATTTATTCAAAAACTGTTTGTGTTAGAGACATAGTTTCTTCTGTCAAATGTTCCCCCAACGCTTCTCTATATCACCAGTAAGTTTGGTGATGATACCATGTTCAGGGGCTTTGCAATCAGCTCTGAAAGTTAGCAAGTCGAATATTTCAAACATCTCTAATGCTAATGAAGCTTTTTGTGTCACTCCCAGGATGTGGGGTGTGGGGGGGGGGGGGGGGGGGGGGGGGGGGGGGGGGGGGGTGATCATTAGAGATGGTCAAATTTTGTTAAAAAAATTCAATGATTCCAAGTTAATTGAAAAACACCTGAACATGGTATCATCACCAAACTTGCTGGAGATGTAGAAAAGGTTTGGGGTATACTACAAAAAAAGCATTGCTCTAACACAAATAGTTTTTGTCAAGTCAAGTCAAAATTTTGAAAATGGGAAATGTTGAACTTAATTTAAATTAAAATCTGATTTTAAACTTAATTTCTGCAAAAACTACATGTCTTAGAGCAAATTTTTTTTCAAATGTTCCCACAAGCCTTCTCCAGCAATTTTGATGATGATACCATTTTCAGAGGCTTTACAATCACTAGACCATCTCTAGTGATCATGAGATGAGACTCTGTTACGGACTCCATACTAACACCCCCATCTCTGCACCGGGGCACGCAGGTAGGCGGGCACGCTGTGGGGGAGACATCTGGGCAGCAGAAAACATTGCTGATGCCTAAACCGTCGCTGAATGCAAAAACAGATAAACAAATGGCCTACATAACATTAGATATTACATAAAACACAGGTTAATAAGGCAAAGGCTTAATTGGCTGGGGGGGGGGGGGATTAAATTAAGCCAGTATATAACCAATATATATATATATAGCCAATAAATAACAACAAGATAAGTATGAGTAAAATATAGAACTACATTTTATTCCACATGATTACAATTATTAGAAGATCCCATTAAGACAGAAGCAAAAGCCAGGGAGGGGAACATGCTAAAAAAAACCTCAGTTCCGACGTTTTCGACACTCATCCTTGGGCTTCATCAGGAGGGAAATGGTCCCAGTTGATACGTTAGTGAGGTGATAGGTGGTAACCCAGGAACAGTGGTCTGCATTCAAATAAATAGACAATGAATACAAATATATATATTCCTAATTTAAAGTTCCAGGGGCTAGCCCCCCCAGCCAATTCCCAATATATGTCTGTGCTTGTTACAAATATCACTTACTTTATATAGTTTTATAGTAAGTTTGTAACTTTCTCCTCACCAGTTTGAGGGTATGTCCCCTTAAAGTATGTAAAAGACTTATGGCCACCATGCACGTGTTGATATCTTGCTGATCAATCAAACATCAATATGTTTGTAATCACTTGGTCACAAGTTTTGCACTATCAATGCATGTTCCATCGATTTTTTAGATCGATCGAATGGTGATCGGTTGGATATTGCTTCCGATTGGAAGTAACAAAATGCTAATTGGTAACATTGAATCGAAAAATTATTGATTTCAGCTGAATCGATTAATGTACGATGAATAACAATTTACCAACATGTCCGATAACCCTTTGTTATGTAGAAAGACTTCACATCATAAAAATCAACAAAAAAGCGCCCCACACATGGAGTTCCATGATCTGAAAATGTACAAAAAAAAACCATGAACATTAGATGTTAGAAATACATAGAACCAATAGTAGACATCAACAGCCTGAGTTGCATTTGGTTTTTTTGGGAAAAACTTTAGTTGATTTGCTCTGACGTGTTTTGCCTTGGTAAAGGCTTCATCAGGGTTCATTTATGGTGGAGAGCAGCTGATCGTTTTTTCCGATGGTGACGTTGTGTTGTTTCAGGCAATGACTCCCCAGCTATTGGCTTGAGGAGGTTCCCAGTGCTAAAGCCTCGGTGCAGGTGGAATATATCATCCTTGTCTGTGATTTCATTCACACATCCCTTGGTCTACATGGTCAAACAATGAAGTTAGTATAACACCTGCATAACACTGCATACCATTTTCGAGAAATCTGAAGTCTACTGTAACAAAACAGATTTTTTTCTAAAACATGACTAAGTGTACTCATACTAACTAAAAACAGAATGAATTTCTAATTCTTCATGGATCAAAAGCAAACACAGTAATAAGAGTCAGCCATATCCCTCAGGGAAGATGCCATACTGCCCACCATTTTCTAATACCTTCATACTATTGCCCAATATAGATTTCCAAGATTATATTTATTTTGTGGCAACACAAACCAACGACGAATGATTTTTGTAGATCCCCTCTTTTTAAAATATAGAAGGGGTGACAGGCATAGAAAGATATTTCAGGAACTTACCACAAAGAACGACCACAATATTGTCAAGAATCTCTAATATAAGAAGGGAAGTACCCTCTGTGGTTGTAGCTATCTATAGCACACATTCTCATCTGCATTCTATCATTTAGTTATCTATTTTTATGCCAAATTTTTCTAGAATTACAATATTTTTGGTTTTCTTATTATGTGTGCTATTGTAGTGAAATGGTTTCTCCTGTTTTCGAATTTGTTATTGCCCTGATGAGGGGTGGTGCTGTCCCTCAGGAGGGTATATAAAGCCAGAGGTTCTTGTTTTGTTCCTGCTCTGTGATCACGTCCTTGTGGAAGCGTACAGTCTGTGGAACTACAAGCACCAGGAGCAACATGTGAATACAGGTGAATTCCCTACAAGTGTTTATCTTGAATATTCTAATCTCAAATGTTTATTGCAAATATCGTGCAATATCTTTGTAATTGCGAATATTCAAGATTTTCCATCAGTAGTGTTGATCGTGAATTTGCGATTTTTTATTGTGAAAATCTTTTTCCCAATGAACTGGAGATCCTGAATTCTAGAATTAACGAATTTGCTTCAAATATTGCCTATGCTGCTCATCACTATACCCTACCTGGGTTTAGGGAAGGATGAGGGGCAGCCTCTAATGTAGTTAGCTATGAGGTTTGGAATATAATTCACTGTTGGACATCAGCACTAGTGATGAGCGGCATAGGCAACATTCGTATTCGCGGCATGCCGCGAATTTTA
>CM070039.1:7862480-7879107 GCA_036250615.1 Ptychadena robeensis
GCTATGTAGTGCTGGGTCCTCCCTGAAGGTTTAGAAAGGTCCTCATATTACATGGTTTTGCTAGAACAAAAGATGATTGTACAGATATTGTATGGTAAGATTGTAAGGTGTATGGTGGCCTTAACCAGACATGAGGCCTATTGAGCTTTTCTTTAGGTATTTCACAATTTCTATAGCACAGAGAGGGAGATGGCTGTAAAATAAATCATACAAAGTCATAACTTAAGTTATGACTCCCACTTGCTAGTTTTGAGAAAAAAGCATACAGATGGACGCCGTAAAATCTATCCGGGTGTACGGACAGTCAACATCCCTCACTGTTTGTTCATAATTCAAGCTGTATCGGCATACATATTTTAAAATGAATGCGCGCATTAATTCCAAAATGTGCATACAAATTGAGGAAAGTATAGGGGAATGAATGCTCGTACTTTGTCATAACTGGCAAATTTCCATCCTGACAAAGTTTCCAATATACTAATTCATTATATAAATTGCATGTGGCTGCTCAGTGCCACTCTGTATGTAATCAAAACAACAGCTCCTGGCCTCATTATCAGAGTTCAAGTAAAAATGCATGATAAGTCATTTCCATATACAGTATGTGAGTATATACAGTATATGTATGTATACACTATCTCACAAACGTAAGTACACCCCTAGTATTGTGGTAAATGGTATCTGATATCTCTTTGTGGAAGAATACTGAAGATATGACATTAAGTAAGTAGTCAGTGTACAGCTTGTATAACAGTGTAATTCTGCTGTCTAAAGCTAGCCATACACGGGCCAGATTTTTGGGCCGATCGACCACCATGTGCGTTTCAACCAAGTGGCCGGCGGTCATTCAACCAAAAATTTGGTGCGCCCACCTGGCAAGATCGGCCAGGAATCTGCGGCATGTTGGATGGCACGGTTATGCGTCATGTTGGTAGATTCCAGTCCGATACCATTACTTTGGATGGGGACAGCAGACACAAAGGGTGTCGGAGGATCCTCTTAGGGGTCGGCTGCAATGTGAGGGGATCTATTGAGGGGGAATCGAGGCATGCCTACCTTAAGTCTCTGGAAACAAAGGTGAGTGTGACTCTAAAGGCCCCCATACACGTGTCGGATTCCCACCGGATTCCGGCACGATCGATTCCGGGCGCGTGCACGCCAAACGATCGTGCCGGAATCGCATGCAGCCCACCTTGTCCGATCGATCAGGTCCGATCGTTCAGGGGCCCAGAATCAGATCCGACGGAGAACCAACATGTTGGTCTTTCTCATCCGATTCTGCCCGGATCAGGGGGAGTTGCCATTTGTGAGGTGGAATCGGAGGTGGAATCGCACACGGAATCGTGCCGGAATCCGCTCGGACAAGGTGGTATGCTGCGATGGATACTCTTAATTGGCCAATTGATCACACCTGCGATTCCCGGCAGAATCGCCGGAATCGATCGGATGATGAATCGATTGGACATGGAATCCGACACGTGTATGGCTAGCTTAAGTGCAAATTGGGCCCAATTAACCATTCTTCCTCTCTGAGGAGACATGTAAGTGTTACAGGGTCTCTGGTATGAATGTTGGTGTATTATGTTTGGTGCTATCCCTGTCTCACTTTCTCCCTTTCTGGTCACTGGATGTTCAGCATGGCACCTCATGGCAAACAACTTTAAGCATCTGAGAAAAGAACCCTTTCTCTTTATAAAGATTGCCTAGGCTATAAGAAGATTACCAACACCCTGAGCTGTAGCATGGTGGCCAAGACCATACAATGGTTAAACAGGACAGGTTCCACTCGGATCAGGCCTCACATGGCCCACTAAAGAAGCTGATTTCACGTGCCGAGCATCATAATCAGAGTATGGCATTTGAAAATAGATGTATGAGTGCTGCCCACATTTCTGCAGAGGTTATAGGGGTGGAAGACCATATGTCTCACACAATTGGTCTGATCCTGGAGAAGTGAAGCTACTTCCACCCTATCACTGTTTCTCGGTTTCACTGATCTCGGCAGTATTGGCTGCACTGACCTACGAGGTGGTAGCTCAACTTTAAGCCGGTGTCACCAGAACAGGTTTGTCCACTTTAAAACTTCTTTTTTGAGACAGCTCAGAAATTTTAGATTTCCCACCACAATGGTTGTGAGCATTTTTACATTGAATTCAACATATCAAACAAGTTTTTAGAGATTATATTCACTTTTATTAATAATAACGTGTTTGTGCTTCAAAACCTCCTTAAAACCCCCCCAAAAATAAACAAACAAGAAAACACATTCATCCATATAATGCACAATTTGGCCTTCATTTATGTATTGTCTTTAAAGGGTTTGAGCTGAACAATGAGCGTGATAAAATACTACCAGCTGCCGTCAATTACTGGCTATCCCAGTGGTGGCTGGAAGTAATAATCACAGTCATTTAGTAAAACACATTCTGTATGACATGATTCGATTTTACTGACTGCAATAACATTTGGGGAATCGGTTTACACTGCGCAGACACCAATGATTAACGCGTTTCTCCAGCTCTTGGTGTTATATTTAGAGAACATATTTTCACACATCTCGTTTGTGACCGCTTGAAATTTGTAAGTCTAATTGTATCCTGCAGCATGAATTATGGGCATTTAACAGAGCTTTCCAGGATTCCCAGAAGGTTAGCGAGGAGAAGGAATGGCCGGTCAGCTTCTGCAGGAAACTCAGACTAAGCATTGTATACGTTTGTGCCAGTGACTAATTGAGTTTTTCTTAATGGGTTATGCAAATTGCCAAAACACTCTGACCGGGCGCAGGATTTCAACAAGGGCTTACTGTATTTATAGGGGGCTGTTTGGCATTTGCTTTATAGCTCTATTCACTTGGCTGCAATATTTCACTTACTGTAGAATAATTACTGAAAATTTATTTAAAAAGGTTTACCAACAGTCTCCCCCAATATCCTCTGACATGAAACCAAAGCATGCCATACACGGTCCATACCCTTTCGATGGTGACGTCACCATGCTGCACTCGATTGCAGGTTGATCGAACGGAAATCCATGTGTACCACTTTGCACATTAATTCCCCTTTGATGGGGACCCGGTGCAGCTGGTGTTGTGAGCCGAAAATACCTCACAACACGTGCTGGAAGCTGCTGACAGGGACATACAGGATGCCCCCCCCCCCTTGCATTCTGCTAGTCGAAGCTGCGATGGGCTCCACACGCTTGCCTGTGTCTCCGCTCTTAGATGATAGGCAGAGCTGACACAGGCAAGGGGGCAGAGCTAAGCACGGCTGCAGAGTAAGATTACGAAGGGGGGGGGGGGGTGTTCTGCAGCCAATCCTGTGTGCCTCTTGCATCTCTGCCTCTACAATCGACCGGGATTTACAGACATGTCTGTTCCTGGTTTGATTGACCTTTTGCAAGTGGGATCAATCCTGCTTTGTTTGCTGATTTTCTGTTTGTTCGACGTTTGCGAATGTGTGCGGGGATTGATCATTTGTAGATTGACCGGAAAATCGATCTGTGTATGGACACCTTTAGTATGTGTTGTTACTAGTTCTTCAAAGCATGTAATTACAATGTACACTGCCTATGTGGGGCATGCACAGTACACCGTGTATTATCAGCATTTACAACATGCTAATTGGAGTC
Organism: Ptychadena robeensis; assembly: GCA_036250615.1. NCBI lineage: Eukaryota > Metazoa > Chordata > Amphibia > Anura > Ptychadenidae > Ptychadena > Ptychadena robeensis. The sequence goes on from CM070039.1 coordinate 7,866,108, forward strand.
TCGATCAACACCAGACAGGGCGACTGCACTGTATTAAGGAGAGGATGAATGGGGCCATGTTTTGTGAGATTTGGGGCAACAACCTCCTTTCCTCAGTCAGAGCATTGACGATGGGTTGTAGCTAGGTCATCCAACATGACAATAACCGAAGCACACAGCCAGGATAACCAATAAGTGGCTCCATAAGAAGCATATCAGGGTTCTGGAGTGGCATAGCCAGTCTCCAGACCTAAATCCAATAGAAAATCTTCGGAGGGAGTTAAAACTTTGTGTCGCTCAGCAATAGGCCAGATACCTGACAGATCCAAATGAGATCTGTGTGAAGGAGCGGGCCAAAATCCCTGTTGCAGTGCATGCAAACCTGGCCAAGAACTACAGGAACCTCTGTAATTGCAAACAAAGGCTTCTGGACCAAATATTAACACTGATTTTCTCATGGGTTCATATACTTATGTGCAGCAGTACAATGCAAATACATTCTTTACAAATCATACAATGTGATTTCCTGAATTTTTTTTAAATGCTGCCTCTCACAGTGGGAGTGCACCTACAATGTAAATTTCAGACCTCAATGGGAGAACCTGCAAAATCGCAGGGTGTTCAAATACTTATGTTCCTCACTGTATATTGTGTGATCTTAAAGTACAACTAAAGCCAACACATTTCTATTAATTTTGGTTTCACTAAAGGTAACCATACACAAGGCGGTTCTGCATCGACAGCTGAGGGATCAACTTCAGTGGGATGACGTCATCCAGCTGCAACCGGCCTGAACGTTGGGCAACCTTTGTGTGCCGGCCATTACTTTGAATGTTACTTCAAATGTTAATTTGAATGTTACTTTGAATCGGCATGTTGAATCACAGTGCGATCCGACATTGTGGCAGATTCCTGGTCTATTTCACCAGGTGGGGCCACCCGATTTTTGGCCAAGCGACCACCGGCCGATTGGCAGGAGCGCACGCGGCGGTCGATCACATAGAAAATTGTATATCGGGCCTTGTATGGCTACTTTAAGAGATAGTAAAACACACTGATATTTGTGTTTTTATTAGAGACATTTCTGTTCACTTCCTGTCCTTAAGACACTAAAGTAATATCCAAAAACACACATCTTTATTTAAATCATTAGGGTTTGCTGGTGCATAAAATCAATAGTCAAGTCATTGTATCTATTAAAACAGATATTCATTTCATAACCATATATGCACACAATGCATATAAAGGCCCCCATACATGGGTCGGATTCCGGCCGGATTCCGGGCCGATCGATTCCGGGCGCGTGCACGCCAAACGATCGTGCCGGAATCGTGTGCAGCCCACCTTGTCCGATCGATCACGTCCGATTGATCAGGGGCTCAGAATCGGATCCGACAGAGAACCAACATGTTGGTCTTTTTGATCCGATTCTGCACACATCAGGGGGAGTTGCCATTTGTGAGGTGGAGTCGGAGATGGAATCGGACACGGAATCGTCCCGGAATCCGTTGGACAAGGTGGTATGCAGCAATCGGATTCTCTTAATTGGCCGATCGATCACACCTGCGATTCCCACCAGAATCGCCGGAATCGATCGGATAGGTGATCGAGCGGCCATGGAATCCGACTGTGTATGGCTGGCTTAAGACCACGATGCTTCCCAATAAATTGGGTTGTTGGCATCATTGTTCTCCACACAAAGGACTGGATTGCTTTTACACGTATGCTGATATATAAGAGGGGAAGGAGGGCTCCACAACCCACAAATCATGAACCAGCTATCCGTGGGTTATATCTAGGGTTTACTTTTCAGCTTTAGAAAGAAGGGAAAGGGAGACCTTCATATGTATTCCCCCATCATCTAATTTTATCAGATCTGATGCAAAATATTAAAAGTAAAGCAAAGATTTTTTTTCTATAATTATCAAATTTAATCCTTTTTTGAACCATTCTCCATGGCACTTATGTGATCAGTAAATGCCTCTATTTCTTGGTATTTCCATCGTTTATTTCTCATACATGGGGTAGGGATGTTGGAAGGAGTCAGTCAACAACCAGGAGCCACTGACACACACAACTTAAAAAAAACAAAAACAAAAACAGGGAAGTTACCAAAGTTAATTCACAGGGGCCCTTTGATATGTTATTGTTATGGATGACAAGATAAAAGATGGGAATCAACTGGAAGATCATTTGACAATTAAAAAAAAAAACTGTAAGGGACGATAGAATATTTCTTACCAGTTTGAGTAATAGCAAAAAGAGTTTCTGTTAAAGATGTTTATTTCTGATCCAGTGTCAACTCAAAAGCTGGGTATAGACAGGCAGATTCCTGGCCTCCGTGTGCATTCCCACCATGCGGCTGGCTGAAAATCATGTGTGCCCATATAGCAAGATCAACCAGGAATCTGCTGCATGTCGGATTGCATGGTGATCCGACATGCCGTTCAATTCATGGCAGATCCCATTACTTTGGATGGGGACACAAAGGGTGCCTGGACGGCACTAGCGGCTGTGCGTGATGATGTCATCATGAACGGTGGAACTGCTGAGAAGTTGGCAGAAAAACGATCTGTCTATACCCAGCTTTCACCACTCTTTCCAAATCTAACAAAAAAAAAATTTAAATAAAAAAAAAGATAATCAGTGCTGTTTTGGAAGACTTATTGGTTTTGAAAACGTAGTTCACATGGACGATTGTCATACCGTTTTTGTGTGTGTATAACCATTGAACTCTATTTGAGAATGAGATGCCTTATGTAGTCCCATCAGTGTCCGGACACCATGTAACAGGACTGTGAAAGGTATTTTGTCAGTCCCAGTGCCACAAATTCAATGATTATCTGGGGTAATATTTACAATTTAGAACATTTCTTGGGTAGTCCCATTGCTGGTTATTCAGCATTGAAACATGGTTGGGACACCTTGATGAGATATGGGATTGGGCCTGGTTTGGCTTGGTGGTGGGACAACCTCTTTGCTGCTCTCAACTCTCCAGGAACCATAACTATGGGGCAGCATCTTGCTCGCAGTTGTCCATGGGAAAAGAATGGGCACAGTCGGGACAACTGACAGCCAACTGCATGCACACAATTACTCTACTGAGTACCACTTTGTAACATTCTGTCAGAATTAATGCTATAGGTAGCCATACCCGGGTTGACTTTTGCATGATCGATCTTTGATTTAAACTTCTTTAATGTCAACTGTCAATCTTACATCGATTGAACCACCACACAGTGTGATCGATTTTGTCTGCATATATCTGTTTATCATTGAACTCCTTGGCAGTTTTCAATGGCGCGATACAGGCAATCAAAGCAGAGTACACTGTACTCCACCCTCTCTACACATCCACCCAGACATGGAGGTCTATGGTGTCGCCAACCCCCACGCCTCTTTGGCTTCACCAGATTATGCATCAAGCATAGGCGGGTATGGGTTAACCTTCTGAGCGTTTGGCCCGAATGAACTCGGGCTGAGTTTCATGCATCATGCATCATGCCCCAGTTAACTGCAGCCGCGCTCAGGGTCTCGCCGTCTTCTGACGGCGGTCGGGACCATCGGCATGTATGCCGATGCTTCCGGGTCCGCTCCCGATCGCGTCACCGGTGACGCAAAGGGGGCGGGGGTAGGCGGCACCATAGACCTCCGTCAAATTGGAGGGGCGTCGCCTTTCTTCAGCATAAGTCCGGCGTCTCCAGTGACGCCGGGCTTATGTTTAGAACCCTGAGCTGAGCAGGCAATCACGGCGGAGCATATTGAGCTCCGCCGCGATTGCCCGTGGCACGGTTATGAAAAGACCGTGCCACGTGGCAAGCGCTCAGAGGGTTAAGGTAAACCGCCCATGAGGTTAAAGCTTTCCAAGCACCCCCTGTGGTTGAAAGCATTTATTACAGCTCATGCTCCATAGTACGATCGCATACAAATATACATACATAAGATATTTGTATGATCAACTAAAATTTACCAACAAGTCCGATCACATCTCTATCATTTTTATATTCTTTTTTGTCAATCGGAAAGATCAAACTGAATGGCTACTTTTACTCATTCTGACATCTGCTGCAGAGTATTATGGAAATCTCAGACTAAAGATAAATACTAGCACAGCTGCTGATTTTAGTTATCAGCATTGCTACATCCGTGCTTTCTTTTACCTGTTGCAATGGACACTTAGGTGGTTCTGTTTCCTATTAGCAGTAGCTTATTGACCTATTTACTTGTCTACAACTCTATAAATCCCGTCTCTCTGGGGAAATAGCACAGTGGTAAAAATGATGCTTCAAAACAAAACTAGAAACCATGAATAGTTTATAATATAAAAATCTTTTGAGAAGGGTTTAAGTAGCGATAACCCTAATCATATTAAGTACAAGTAACTAAGTGAAAACAGAACACGAGGATGAATATGTATTAGCAGGAAAACAAACTTTGCCACAGGCACTAAGCAGAAGAGTTAGAGAAAAACAGAAGTAGGCAAAGCATACAAGAAACCCTCTGGAGCATCGTGATAATATAATATGGATTTTAATACAGCACCACAGCTCGCCGTCTATGTCTTAGGTAAGCACAACACAAAGGAAAAAAAACAGAAAAGAGAAATAATAAGTAGTGTAATGCTAGCCATACACATGCCGATAAGCGGCCGATTTTTAATATGACCGACGGGCATGCACGCTCGCGCCGTCGGTCAGGTTAAACATCGGCCGCTAATCGGCATGTGCCCACGTGGGGTGACAGATCCCTGCCGCCCCACTGCTCAGCCGGCCAGAGAACGGACATGTCCGATAATCTCTGGCCGGCGCGAGCCGATGAAAGCCGATGCCATAAGCTGCAATGAAGCGGCGTCTTCATTGCAGCTTATGGCCGGCACACAAAGGGTGCCCGGCCGATTGAAGGGGCCCCATAATGCAACGGGAGGCTAATGTGATGAGGTCATCACGTTAGCATCTCGGAACACATCGGAGTAGGTCGGTTTGACCTACTCGGTATGTGTACGCCCAGCATTAAGCTCTAATATTCGAATATTTTTTGATTTGGAGTGCATGCGTAGTACGATTGTAAATGTGATCGTAATTCTGATACCAAAACCATTCTGATTCCAAATCCGATCATAATTCTGATTCCAAATACAATTGTAATTCTGATTTCAAACACGATCATAAATCTGATTCCAAAAATAAAAATAAAAAATAAGTCTGATTCCACATACGATCCTAATTCTGATTCCAAATATAATAGTAAGTTTTATTCCAAATACGATTGTAATTTTGATTCCAGATAGGATCATAATTCTGATTCCAAATATGATTGTAAGTCTGATTCCAAATACGATCATAAGTCTGATACTAAATACGATCCTTAAGCTAGCCATACACGTGTCGATTCCTGAGCGATCGATCTAACGATCTGATCGTTTCCGGTGAAGTCACAGGCGTTGATCGATCGACCATACAAGTCTGTGCCTACCACCTTAGGCCACCGATTCCTGGACGATTCTGTTACCAGTTGATCGATTCACAAATGTCAACGCCCCTTGATGTGTGCCCGATCGATCAGAAAAGACCAACAGGTTGGTTCCCTGGCCGATTTGGGGGCCATGTCGATCGGTCAAGGTGGGCTGCACTCGATTCCTCGTCGATCGATCGGCGTGCACGCGCCTGGTGATCGATCGGCCAGTAATCGAGTGTGAAATCGACCTGTGTATGGCCACCTTAACTCTGATTCAAAATACGATCAGAAGTCTGATACCAAATACGATTGTAATTCTGAATCCAAATACAATCATAAACAAATCTCTCAAAATACCTAGAAAACCTGTCACATATTTGTACAATCTTCTAAAATTTACCAACATGTCCCATATTTTTCAATCGATTTTGATCACTTTTGCTCAATCGTACCAGATGGGCAGGAAACGATCTTCGATCGATATTTCTGTTCAATCGACCACAAAATCCATATTTTAAAGGTGATCGAACAGTAATCGATTCCTGCTGACCTGGTTCAATTGACCACAATTGATCGAAATCGAACAGAAAATCGTATCGAACATGGCGGTAACTTTCATTTGGTATTTCACATGTAAGTGCCCATTTTGGTCTGCGCCCTCTTGTGGTAGAAAGCGATAATCATGCTATAGAAAAAACAATTGTCTGTGAATGTATAATACTGTGGTGGCACAAACGATCGGTGTTCACTTGGGGATTGATTTTTTTATTGCGCAATCTGATAGAATAACAAAATAATGGACCCCTCTATGGCTACTTCTAGATTGTCTCACCGGTCGTCCATATTCAATTGTATGCTAATATTGATTGTTGAGATTGTTCATCTCTGAATTATTTAAGAAAATAAATGATTAGATAAATTCAAAACATAATGAATTTGGATAATGTTATGAACACATTGCAGCAGGTCACTGGATTCCTAATCATCAATCTGTCCTCGTAATGACTCTGAAATAAGCTTTAATGATATAATGAAAGGCTGTAAACCAAGCAGTGCCATTTGTGAAATCCCATGGCCACATTATCAGCATAATCCTGCAGGGAATGTTATGTGCACCTCACACAAGTCTGCACATACTGTAGTCCTTTGTGCTTTGTTTCACATACTTTCACTTCATAAAAGAGCAGAACCTGGCTCAGCGCACGAGTGAAGTGTGTTCTAACAAGTGATATGCTTACAGAGGTACATTCAGTCCCCGCTAGGTTTATTCATGATTAGAGATGGTCGAATTTTTTTTTTTTAAATTCGACCATTTCGACGGTTTCGACTTAATTGCAAAGCCCCTGAGCATGGTATCATCACCAAACTTGCTGGGGATATAGGGAAGTGTTGGGGGTATACAGCAAAAAAGAAAGTATGTCTCTAACACTTACAACACATCACAAATTAAGTTCAAAGTCAAGTAAAAATTTTCAAAATCGGAATTTCGACTTTAACTTTGAACTTAATTTATGCAAAAATGACATGTGCTAAAACAAAACTTTTTTTTTTCAAATGTTCCTACAACCCTTCTCTACATCTCCTGTAATTTTGGTGATGATACCATTTTCAGGGGCTTTGCAATAAGCTCACAAAGTTAGGAAGTTGAAAAATTCGACCATCTCTATTCATGATGATCAGACACAGCCATGTTGGTAAACATGGGTCAAGTGCATTAAACCTCCAACTTATGTATCTCTACCAAAGACAATGACATGTATTGCATTGTTTCAAACTACCTTATTTAAGAAGGCTTGATTGTGCTATGCACTGCTCGAGTTGAGGGCTTTTTGATTCCTTTCATCCCTTCTCACCATAACCTTCACAGGTACTTCTCTTTGTTCGGCTTCCAAGCCCCACACCATAGAGCCATGGTTTCCATGCACTGCACTGATGATGGCCAAGGAGCCTGAAACAGTTGTATGCAGTTTGGAATAAATGGCTCTGTACCAAAAAGGCTATATTTGCACTGTACACCAGCGGTTTCTGGATGTGCATTTGGCTGATGGGGCGAAAATTAATAATTTGCATGGCTCCGCCCACTGTCCCAAAATGAGGGCTTCCACCTAAGGTTTTGGGATTTGTGCTGGATTGGGCCGTGTAAATATCTTCTGTTTTAAGAAGGCTTGATTGTGCTATAAACTACCTTATTGAAATGCATTTGTAGATGAATTTTGTATTGTAGTTTTGGAGAGAACATTATGGAAAAAAAAACAGACACAGCCATTCAGATAGCAAGTGAATATACAGAATGTTCCAGCAAAGTAGGCAGGACTGGACCATGCAGTATTTACTTTATATTCCTCCAGCCAAAAGGCCAGTACCAGGAGGGAGGTCTTTGCTGCAGCAGAGTGTCAGGGATTAAACTTTACCATGTATGTATACACTAGCAGTACCCATTCTCTGAACACACTGACCAACTTATAAAGAGACACATTTTACAATCTGTCCCTGAACAACTTACGCATGAATAGCTATTTAACATATGGGAGGAGATATGAGTCTCTGTTACAAAATGTATTTATTTCAATGCTGAATGTTAGTGTAAATACACAACTCATGCTATCTTATTGTAAATTGTGTCTCTCCATAAGTGGGTCAGTGTGTACTAGTGCTAATGCAGATAAGATCTCTTCTTGGTAGTGGCTTTTTGGTTTGGCTGGAAGGAATTTTCAGCCTCCTGGGATGCATAGTTATTGCTCCAAGGATGCAATTAGATAAATTTAGTTAATTTAACCGCCCTAGCGGTTCATCTCGGCATCATCTCGTCCTGCACTTTCTTGTCTTGTATGCAGCGACGAGTGATGGCAGCTAAGCTTCAGATCCCAGCAGACCACATGTCTGATCCTTGTGCTGTCCGGGGGATCTTAAGCACTGACTTCCTTAACGGAATGTCACCCCTCTCCCAGCCTAATTTGCATATGAATGTCCCGCGTGACACCCCCGCAGACATTCATATGCAAATTGGTCTATCTTCAAAGAGCACACCTGAATATTACCCCCATTGTCATTCCCAGATGTGCTCTTTGAAGTTAAACCCTTTCAGAGGGTGCCAAAAGCCATTGTATTGGATAACAGTGATAACTGTATCCAATACAATTCAAGTAAAACTGAGTGCTGTTTCCTGTACGTCGGGACCCCTACGCTAAGCGTATATGCTTAGCTGGGGTCCCCGACATATCTCACAGACTCAGCCTGCCGGCGGATGGTCTGTTTACACATCCGCCGGTGTAAAGGCTGAATGTACTTCGACTACGTTTCGCCCTGACACCGGCGGATCGGCTCAGCGCAATGGAAGACAGAACCGTCCCGCCTAGCAGGTAGCGGTAAGTCTGATCGTACGTTGGGGACCCCCCAGAGGGGTTTCAACGCAATGGAAACAAAGCTAAAACAAACAAACATTTCCAATTGTAATAAAATTTTATATTAAAACAAACAAAATACTGTTTTGAATCTTTTATACCAAATAAGTATCAAGAGATTTAGCATTCAAATGAACATTTTATAATTTTTTCTATGTACTTTTTTTAAATAATAATTGTGTTTTCAAACATTATTCAGGATGTCTATTAGACCTCTGTACGGACAGATTTGGGAAGTTACAGGCCTACCAACATAAAGAAAAATTTACCATTGAAAGTCTGGTGCACCTTTTTTTTTTTATAGTATTCTGTCCATATACAATATATATACGAATAAAGGCCAACCTGAATATAAGCAAAGGAACCAAATTTACAGAAAATTCTGATAAATTAAACTGCTGACTTAAAGCGGAATACCACCAGGAATCTATGTTTTTCATTAATGGCACCTGAAGTGCCAATAATAGGGAGGAATGCAGTGAAAAACCCTAAAAATGTACCGTAATGAGCATTAGTAATTCATAGATCATGCATCCGTTCACTTCCTGGTTTATGAGGACGCAGACCGCGGCAGCTTCGTCACAACACGTGATTTTCAGTGAGCTGCTTGCCATAGGAAAACACTGAGCCCCCAGTGGCCACCCGCGATATTGCACCACCATGTGGGATTGGAGGTAGTAACCAGGAAGTGAACAGGAATGCTGATTATATTAAAATGCTCATACAGGTACGTTTGGGGGGGTTTCACTGCATTCCTCCCTATTATGGACTTCATCGTGCCATTAATGAAAAACATAGATTCCTGGTGTAGTCCGCTTTAAGTTAGAAGCCCAGCAGATAAGGTGCAGAAGAAGAAAACACACCAGCAATGGTTTTTGTTTTGAGATGTATTTATCTCAACTATCGATTTGTCAGATTAATGCAAAGCCCCTGAACATGAATCATCAGTAAAATTTCTGGTGATGTAGAGAAGGGTTTAGAGAATATACAAGAAAAAGTATGCTCAGCTTATGAAATTTTGATGAAATTAAGTAAAAAAATGAAGTCACTTTAAAAATTAACTTTAAACTTATTTGCAAAACTACATGTGCTACAGCAATGTCCTCACAATCCATTTTCTCCTCCAACAAATGTGGTGATGATATGTCAGGGACCGTTGCAATATTTTACAAATTTTTAACTTATAAGCCAAATTAGTATTTTTTTTTTTAGCACATTTAGTGTACTGAAAAAAATTGGCTTCATACTCGAGTTGTACAGTACTAAAAAGCAAAAGCTGTAATCACAGGGTTCACTAGAAATCAGTACCTCGCTGCCTGCAAGAAATGGAGCCAGAAATTTAGGTTCCACAGATAGTAAAATGGACTTAACGATATTATTATCGTGTATTTACTCAATAGCGCTGATATATACACAGCGGACGTGGCCGGATTGGTTTGTTTTTTTTTGCTGAAGTGATGAGAGAGTTCGTCCCAAAAGTGTGTATAGAACCCAACAATGGGGGGAATGGGGAAGGGAAAACAGGGAAAGGAGAAAAATATATTGGGTTACACACCAAGACCAATGAGGAGCAGTATGAGGTATTATACTTTTAGGGCTGAGTCAGCATGTGGGAACTCAGTGGGTTAGAAGGGTACTACGATTCACGGTCGCTTAGCTATGGTTGGACCAATCCCAACAATGTATAACGTGATGGATTACCATCCAACTAGCACCTGTTGTTTTGAAGTGCAGGTGGTGGAGATATTCTATCCGTCCTCAGCAGTAGGTGTGAAGGTCGCCACTCTTTGCCTATAATGATCCGTATTAGTTGGATGCCAAGTCCCAACCAAAATCGGAGGAGATAAGAGTCCTTAATAGAGATGTCCCAACTGTTCGCGCGCGCGAATATCGCATGTTCGCGGAATACCGAACATGGCCAAAATTAGTTCGCCCACCCTATCTTTTACATTGAACAAACTTGACCCTGTGAGTTCTACAGTCAGCAGGCATAATCCAAGCCAATCAGCACCCACCACCTCACGGACCATCCTACCCTTATCACACAGCAAGGAGAGATGCCATTCACATGCTGGCCTGAGCGAGTGGAGACACGGACAAAGGTCAGTGACACGGGCAATGGGGTGACAAGGACAAAGGTCAGTGAGACGGGCCATAGTTGGAAGGGCAATGTGGTGACACGGGCAAAGGCGGTGACAGGGCAAAGTCGGTGGACCCTGGTCAATGGTTGGTGAACACGGGCAATGCCCATTGGCGTGACGCGAAAATGACGCTGAAAACCCCCCACCCCCCCCCCCCCCCCAACCCGACGCGAAGATGACGCGAAAACCCGCCCAACGCACGACGATCCACTGACTCCTATCATTGACACAATCTTTGCGGTTGCGGAGTTCTTTTGTAGAAAAAAAAAAAATTGCTGTGAGTTTTTGCCTAGGATTCCCCTCTGTACTCATCATTGTACCAGGTGTTCGTTGCATGCCAAATGAGCGACGCGATAAACCCGCCAAACGCGACGCGAAGGATGACGCGAAAAACAGCCAAACGCGAACGACGATCAATTCTGACTATCCATTGCAATCTATGGTGCGCGCTCGCTCATTTTGTGAAAAAAAATTTCTTGGGAGTTTTGCCAGGATTCCCCTGTCATGTACATTGTCCAGGGGTGTGGACCCGCGAAACAATGCTTTCCCAACAACTATTGTGGACCAGAAGGGGTCCTCTTGTTTGATGTTACGCCTCCATTGAAGTCAATGGCGTCGTTAGCGTGTTCGCGAACTGTACCAAATGTTCGCGTTCGCCGTTCGCGATACTGGCAAAATCGGGTTACGCGACATGCCACTAATCCTTATGGGGTAAATTGTGGTAAGCCCACTAGAAAAGACATAGGCTTCTTGGAGGCGCCCAAATGATATTAAAATGTTGCTAAAAAGAGGTATTTTCTATATATATATATATATAGATGTATATAGAAAATACCTCTTTTTAGCAAATAAAGGATGTTTTTATCATCATTTGGGCGCCTCCAAGAAGCCTATCCTTTTTCTAGTGGTTTACCACTAACTTACCCATAAGGATATATTACACAGTGCTTTACAGAGACATATCACTAAAGCAGGGAACACACAGCCCGATATTGGAGATGTTCCCTGTAGCAGCGTGATGACGTTAGCTCAGCCGATGCTGTGCATGGAGACCCGCGGTATCCATGCAAAGCAACAGACATCGGCTGTGATTAGCGGTCATGCCCGATATCCCTGTTTTCACACAGGATTGATTGGTTTGATTGGTTGCATATGATATGGGCCAGTTAGATGGCCGTGAGCACGCACGGCACTCGAAACGGCCATGGATCTGGCCCATACCTAAATGTGTGTACCCTGCTTAATGGACTTTCAATCTAATGCGCTCACAATTTAATGTCCCAAACATTAATATGTCATATGTCACATATGTCACAGTCCTGTGTAACTCACATAGGAGATTGTTTTTGGGGTGTGGGAGAAGACCGGAGCACCTGGAGGAAACCCACACATAGACTGGGAGAACATGCAAACTCATTGCAGATAGTGCCCAGTGATAACCACCTGAGCCACCGCGCTGCCCATCATCTATAAGAGATGACGTGAAAGTCATCTTTTAAAGAAAGTGCCCATGGCGACTTTAGAGAAATACAATGTTCTGCTCTCCTCCTATTAGTTTCACCAATGTATATCAGGCACAGTAGAAGGCATGCTCCAGTGATGTGTCTATATGTCTTGGGGGTAGAAACCATTTACATTGAGGTGCAGGTCCAAAACTTTTCCTAGATCCCCTCACATCCACAGGGGTGATAGATATGTCCTGGCTATACTACTCTGAATAGGTTGGTATTGACATCAATAGATCCTTTTTTTTTTACACCATTACATCTCTAATCTTCTAAATGGGACAAAATGTAAACATTGCAAAAATAACCGTTCATTCTTGCTGAAAATGAATTATTGTTGAAGATACCAAAGGAGAAACCTTTGCAAACACAAACGTTCATTAGGAATTCTTAATATTTACAGAAAGACCTGAGATACACCTACGTCATCAGCTGCCTGTATCTTTAGATCCAGAGATAGTTCAGACGTGAGGTTTATATGAGGAAATCTCTAAAGGCCCCCATACACGGGTCGGATTCC
>CM070039.1:7930497-7942636 GCA_036250615.1 Ptychadena robeensis
GTTGAGTTTACAACCTCTTTAAGTTCAAAGTCAAGTTAAAATATCAAACATGTAAGGGTTCAATTTGAACCCAAATTATTCACAAACTTGTTAGAGCAAAAGTTATTGTTTTCTAATGTTTCCCCAACCCTTCTCTACAACTCCAGCAATGTTTCCCCAACTCTTCTCTACATTGTGCCATGGAGAATCCTACTACTTGTGAGGATACCATTTTCAGGGGCTTTGCAATAAGCTGACAAAGTTAGCTAGCACCATGCGAATTTTTCAAATTCAATTTTTTCAAATAATTTTCCAATCACTCATGTGACAATTTTCACATAACATTTAAAATGGCGATATTCGCACGCTAAATAGCGGCACGGCAAATCAAAACCAAAGTTCTTTTTTAAGTTGCAATTTCGATTTCAGTCGAAATATCAGGCTGATATTCGACTTTTTCATCGAAAAGTCGAAACTATCCCATCAAAATTCGACTATGCAAAATTTCTACTTAAAAATTCGCAGTGCGAAATTTTCGACCACCCCTAGTAATCACGCTGCTTTCCATCGCTCACAGCATCGGATGGCACCCTTGTTAGTTCTAGAGATGGTCGAATTTTGTAAAAAAAATTTGACGATTTTGACGATTTCGAGGTAATTGCCAGGCCCCTGAAAAAGATATCATCACCAAACTTGCTTGAGATGTAGAGAAGGGTTGGGGGTATACGACAAAAAAAAAGTATGTCTCTAAAGCCAGCCATACACAGTCGGATTCCATGGCCGCTCGATCACCCATCCGATCGATTCCGACGATTTTGCCGGGAATCGGAGGTGTGATCGATCGGCCAATTAAGAGAATCCGATCGCAGCATACCACCTTGTCCAACGGATTCCGGGACGATTCCGTGTCCGATTCCATCTCCGACTCCACCTCACAAATGGCAACTCCCCCTGATGTGTGCAGAATCGGATCAAAAAGACCAACATGTTGGTTCTCTGTCGGATCCGATTCTGAGCCCCTGATCAATCGGACGTGATCGATCGGACAAGGTGGGCTGCACACGATTCCGGCACGATCGATTCGCGTGCACGCGCCCGGAATCGATCGTGCCGGAATCCGGTCGGATTTCGACACGTGTATGGGGGCCTTAACACAAATAGTTTTTGCAGAAATTAAGTTCAAAGTCAAGTAAAAATTTTGAAAATCAGAATTTCGACTTTAAAAGTGAACTTCATTTATGCAAAAACTACATTTGCTAGAGCAAAACTTCTTTTTTTCTAATGTTTCCACAACCCTTCTCTACATTTCCAGAAAGTTTGGTGATGATACCATGTTCCTGGGCTTTGCAATCAGCAAGTCAAAAAATTCGACCATCTCTAGTTAGTTCCAATGGGGACACTATTAAAACTAATGGCCTCTGCCAGAGATTTACAGACATGTCTGCCTGACCGAGCAAGATCAGCTGCCGCTCGTTGCATGTGTGGGGACCTCAAGTCTGTTTCCCCATCTTTCCACATATTTATGGGACTGAGGGGAAGGGACCTTAGTGAGGCGGGGTATAGAATGGAGATGAGTTTAGGTTGTCTGGGGGTATTGAAGCAGATCTGTTACAGTAAGGTGAAAGTAGGAGCGGAAGCTGGGGGAGAGAATAGGGAAGAGATCCAATGTCTTATTTGTAGGTATCTGGGGTTAGGGATTTGGAAGTGGTCCTGTAGGTGTTGCCAGTGTAATAATATATTTAATTTATTTAAACACCCTCATCAAACTAAGAACCTATATGTTACCTTGTCATGACCTTGGCTTTGTTTGAGACTCTACTTAAACTTTTACCTGGGCTAGAAGTTTGTATTTAAGTTTGCACAAAAGCATCAGCAATGCTCCAAAACCATGGAAAGAGAATAGGACCAAACAATTGTTACAAGCAGGATGCTTTGTAGTTCTTTTACTTTATACAGTTGCCATGGCATCTTTACTTTCAGATATTCATCTACATTTCTCATTATTTTATACATTTCTACCCTTCTTATGGACTGTTGATAGATTGTTTGGTGCTGTGGGTTTAGCCTGGGGAATAAGCCTAAAGGCTCCCATACACGTGTCGGATTCGCACCGGATTCCGGCCCGATCGATTCCGGACGCGTGCACGCGAAACGATCGGGCCGGAATCCCGTGCAGCCCACCTTGTCCGTCCGATCGGGTCCGACTGATCGGGGGCTCAGAATCGGATCCGCCAGAGAACCAACCTGTTGGTCTTTCGGGTCCGATTCTGCCCAGATCAGCGGGAGTTGCATTCCGGGAGGTGATCAATCGGACACGGATTCGGCAGGACAAGGTGGTATGCAGCGATCGGATTCCTTAATTGGCCAATCGATCACACCTGAGGATCCCGGCGGAATCGCCGGAATCGATCGGGTGAGTGATCGATTGGCAGGGAATCCGACACGTGTATGGCTAGCTTTACAGATGTAATCTAGCAGGAGGTCATATTCTGGTCTGGTATTAAGGCATGATACTTGGATTCTCCATGGGACATTTTAGGAAATGAGTAAGGCTATGTCCCCACTTTGGTAGTTGGCTGTGGTTTTTTTTAATAATGGAGAAACAGTGCAACCTCCCTGTATCGCATCCTCAGAGAATAAATGGACGCAGGTAAAATGGCGTCCACATGCAATCGCGTCCATTCATGTATATGGGCGTGATTCATGGCAATCTTCTACCCGGTCTTCTATTATTATTATTATTATTATTAGTTTATTTATATAGCGCAAACATATTATGCAGTGCTGTACAATACATTAGAGTGGAGATACAAACACATGATAACACACAGGTATGAAATAGGAAGGAGTTGAGGACCCTGCCCGGTTGGGCTTACAATCGAATAGGTTGGGGAACAAGGTATACAATAGGTGGGGGGGATTGGACTGGCATGGTGGTGATGTCAGGAATGAGAAGATGGACTGAAGAGGTGGGTTTTTAGGTTCTTCTAGTGAAAAGATTCTTCCTCCGGCGATATCTTACTGCACCTGATCCTGCCGGAGGAAGAATAGTGAGCTCCTTCTCGACGGCTAGAAGGAGTGCAAACATCCATGCAAAGACAGTTCGGCCATCACTACTTACTACACATATAGCTTGGGAATTATGAATGCTACTCAGTAACATCAGAAATAGTAACGGAACGTCATATATTTCTCTCTTTTGAATATTTGAAAGGTTCAGGGAAAAGTTGTACTAACAGCGTTGTTAAGGAAAGTAAAAGGTTTACACATGCCCATTCCCAAATGGTGGAGATTTTTGTTATATTTGTTTCTCTAATTGGTCTGATTGTACATGAAATTCCTACTTGTATGAAAATTCCTCTGAAGTTTCCTGATGAACCACTAGATGGCGACCTCATTTCACCTTCATGTAATCCTCCTCTTGCGTTTTCATTAGGACAAGCATCCTTTATATGTCTTCATGCAGTTACACATTCTTATATACGAATGGTATGAAGCCCATCTAATCCCAAGAGAACAAATTCAGAAAAACAAATGCAGTTTTATAAAGCTCAGAGAGGAGATTCATTTAAATACGTAATTGTATTGAATTTTCTTTAATCTATTGTTTATAAAAACATTTTGTTGAATTACAATGATTACCCACAATTACTTATTTCTTTTTTATTACGGTGAATCTTTGACCATTTAAAGTCCCCTTGGTGTGTGCCAGAAATATCTGGCATAGGGTGCCACTATTTGAGGTCGGCCCAGGCCCTGCCTCTGGTTTGAATAGTTTTATAAAGGTGAACATTGTTTACAAACATGAATGGAACAACAGAAAGTGATACCCTCCAAACCAGGGCCTTCAAAGTCTCCCCCCCCCCCCCCCCCCCCCCCCCCCCGCAGATAAATAGTCCAAAAGAGAATATCAGCTGATTTTAAATGAACCAAATTTTTATTAACATCACATTAAAAACTTGTAAGACACAACAATATGATATGTGTATAATGAATAAGAATCCTAATCCAATAGGATCTCAGTAATGTCAGGGTCGACAAAACCATTAAGGTATTTGTCACAGATGTTGTTGCACAGCCAGTTTTAAAGTGCCTGCATGTTTCACCCTAAGTAACAGGGCTTCTGTGACAGTCAGTATGCAAATGCACTCAGTGACATCAATATTGGTCCGCAAAACTACTGTAGGTTTTGACCCCATTTGCATACTGGCGGACCACTTATATGCACCCCTGCTTATAATCTAACTTCATATTTCAATTGATTGTTTTCCTTTCTACCTTTAATTAAAGAAAAAATAAGTGTAAGTAGCATTTTATTTTCTCTTTTTTTTCGGACAAACTACAAGACAAAATACTGTAATGGCTTTCTACATTTGCCTCCATACCACCAGAGCTGGGACTTCTGCAGTAGAGAACGGATTTCCAATTTGCATAGACCTCCAGTCCATGATCTGATTTGTTACCCTTGGTCTACAACTCCCCCCTTGGTCCCCTCCCCTGAACATGGACAACTCTGCTCAGGCAATTTTTGGCCTTTTTTCATTGTTACTTTAGCCTTTGGGGGTCACTCATTCCTTGACCCATCTTTGGGACCCATCTTTGCCCTGTTCTTTCCGCTCCTTCGCCAAACAGGACCTAAGCGACAATTCAGCATGCACTGTCGATTAGTTGCTCCTAAAGGACATTAAACCCAACCGGACTAATACTTTTTATCTCTATGATGCTGCATGGACATTTATTTCTTTCTCTGCTTATTGTTTATACTATGTGATGGATGTACATTTATAGGTACTTTATATGTGACACCTGATTGACCCAACTGACTCTTATATACCCCTGGCCCTAAAAGTCCCCAGGTCCCTGCTGTTCAGGGAGAAATCTGTGAGGCGGTTGTGTGTGAGGAGCTGAAGATAGGGACCTTGGTCCTTGATTCATCAGTCCCCACAGCCCCCTCCCCCCTTTAGACATATCTTTTTTGGGATGTTGGCCAGCTTTCTTATGCCTTTCTATACATTCATGTATTTAAGCTGCATGACCTAGGATCGCTCTTTGTTTCAAATGTTACTTTAGCTTTGTCAGGTCAAGTGACAATCCTGAAGTACTAGGATACGATTAGATCACAGTTTAGAATGAAACTTTCTGGATCCTTTTTTCACCTTCAGTATAGTTTTCTTTGGCCTTTGGTGATAACATTATGATAATTTAAAGTTGTAAGCCTAATCAAGCAATAAGTTCGAGTCCTTCATGAATATGGTAGGTGTTCATCCTCCTCAGTGTCCAAACCTTTACAGGAGGGAGCAGAAAATATCAGGAATATCTGAAAAGCTGACGATCGACGTGTAGATTTCTCAGAGATCGATCATGTATGTGATCAGGACATGCAAATAAGTCTTCGATTATAAGTTGTACATCGATTGAAAAGTGTACCATTTTCGGGATACGGTTTAATGCCGATATGCACCTGATAGATCGGTGACATAACTATAGATCAGCTGCACAAAAAAAGAGTTCGGTAATGATGGAAGTGGGATGAGGCTTGCATAGATTGTTCGAAAGGGCAAATCCTAAGGTCTCTAAGAACAATTTGCGGTAGATCGCCAAAAAATTACAGACCTGTGTTATCCCTGCCCGATCGTTTTTTTGGGCGATTTCTCGTCATTATGGTCGCACACTTGAAAAAACATGCATCGATTTGTGAATGATCTATCATAAAGATCAATCAGTCAGAAATCGCATGATAGGTCAAAACGTCTATGGTCAGCTAAAGTGATAGTCAGTCAGAGGTTTTAAATGTGGTTTGTCATCTTTTAGGTCTTCCTATTAATGAAAATTCGGCACTCGAACAGGTGGATATGGTAGAGTCACAAGAGCAAAATAAATTTTTGAAGCAACCAACAAAAAAGAGTATGTTCACACTAATGGACAAAATAAGAGAAATAATGCTAGAAAAATGGAGTGTAAAGGCCCCCATTCACGGGTTGGATTCCGGCCGGATTCCGGGCCGATCGATTCCGGGCGCGTGCACGCGAAACAATCGTGCCGGAATCGTGTGCAGCCCACCTTGTCTGATCGATCACGTCCGATCGTTCAGGGGCCCAGAATCGGATCCGACAGGGAACCAACATGTTGGTCTTTTTGATCCGATTCTGCACACATCAGGGGGAGTTGCCATTTGTGAGGTGGACAATCGGACACGGAATCCGTTGGACAAGGTGGTATGCAGCGATCGGATTCTCTTAATCTGAATCTGTGATTCCCGCCAGAATCGCCGGAATCGATCGGATAGGTGATCGAGCGGCCATGGAATCCGACTGTGTATGGCTGGCTTAAGTCCTCCACTCCATGAGAGTAGAAAACATTAAAGATATGGAGATGCTACCCTTGATGAAACTTACCCTTGATAAAACATGAATGGCATTAGAAGTGCTGATAATAGGGAGGATTGCAATAAAAAATACTTACCTGTAATGAGAGGTTGTGGTCTCTGTCAGGTAAGGCAACACATCACAAGAGCGCTTTGTTTTCTGGGTAAACTTGTGATCACATATTTATATTGAGGCAAATTGCCAAAGATCATTGAATGCCCCCCAGAGTGGCCACCCGAAAATATTGCAATATATATTGCAATATTGTTCAATGATCTTCTATGGCAACTTGCCTCAATATAATTATGTTAATCAACCGTATTACCCAGAAAACAAAGCACTCTCATGACGTGTTGCCTTACATTGCAGAGCCCACAACCCGGAAGTAAGGGAGGGCTGCAGTATTATCTTCTTCGTGCAGATGGGTAACCCTGTTGCCATGGCGACACCCCAACAACAGCGGCTGGCATGGCACCTATTGAGCAGAGGACTGCCGGTGTTTTGAGATCTACCACATGATATTGTCCTACCCTTACAATTGTGCATGTGCAGATAGCTAAAATTTTTCTGAATTATAGGGTTAATCTTACGGGTTTGGGCTATCAAGGTTAGGGGTTAAGGGGGTTAAGGTTAGGTTAAGGAGGAGTGGGGCTTGACAGTGGAGGTGAGCGTTAGGGGTTGGGGGGTTAAGTTTATGGGTAAAATTAATATAACCTTCCTAATCTCCTAACTTTAACCTTAACTCTAGGAACCCCCCTAACCTTAACCCTCCAAACCCTAACCTTGACACCCAAAACCCATAAGATTAACCCTGGAATTCCGAAAAAATTAGGGCTATCTGTGTAGGTGCAGTTGTAAGGGGAAGGAAAATATCATGGGTAGGAGAATATCTCAGAACACCGGGCCCCCCTAGGTGGCCAGGAGGGCGCCCTGAACCGGCCTGATAGTGGCCCTGCCTACTGTTACTTATATTTTTTGCAGATTCTGGTGATGAAATATGTGTTTTTGAGTATATAAGTCTGCACATGCCTAGTCAATTGTTTTTCGGTTTTTTTATATTACAGAAAATATAACGGTAAGGGTAAGTAAACACCTCTAGCTGGGTAGGAAGATCTTGAATACCACATCTGCAGAAAAACAAGGAACAATAGGGGAGGAGTCATGGCCATGGTCATCAAAAGACATTTTAGCCTATAATAGAGTTACCAGTGTTACCAGCTTTACTATTTAAAATAATTCTCCAGCCATCTCAGCTCCTGTTTAAAGATAGGAAAATAAAATTCTGATGAATAAAGCTGGTCATACACCTTTAGAGATGGGCGAACATCGCCATTTACTGTCCGCGAACGGGTGGGTCGGACTTTTAAATAAGTCCGCTGTCCGCCCTGTTCGCAGACACATTCAAATTCCCCGCCTCTAGGCGGGGAATTTGAATCGGAAAAACCGGATGTGACGTCAGTGACGTCACATCCGGTCCTTGGACCGCATCCTGGAACGCATAGTTCCTGGTTACGGGCGCACTGACTGACGTCACTTCCTGCTCCAAGCCGGATTTTTCACTACAAGACCGGCTTCATGCCGGTCTTGTAGTGAAAAGATTCTTCCTCCGGCACGATCTCGCAGGTTCTGATCCTGCCGGAGGAAGAATTTAGATCTTCTTCTCGTCGGCGAACGGGGCGGGTCGAACACCCATACTGTCCGCCGGCAAGAGGATGGGCGAACATGCTCGTTCGCCGCCGAACTGTTCTCCGGCGAACAGTTCGGTCCATCCCTATACACCTTTAGATCTGTCTGTCAGATATCCTTTAGATCTAACAACAATTATGTAGTGCCGGGTCCTCTGCGATTGAATACAGGTAGACTTAATGGTTTAGAGAGTCCCTCATATTACATGGTTTTGGTAAAACAAAAGGAGATCTAAAGGAAATCTGTCAGAGAAATCTAAAGGTGTATGGGGGCCCTTAGCTATATTGAGCTGCAATAACCTAAGCTTGAGAACTATGTTGTCACCAGGTTGCTAACTGGTTTAAATCTCCAATGAAGGCTGTAAACACGATACGAATTTTCAGCTTAGGTTTAAGTAAAATCTCAAAAAGTCTTAAAGTTGTGATCTTAAATTTTGCTCCATTGATTTTGATCAAACTATAATTGCTATAGCTATCTGCACCACATCAAATAATTATGGCGCCGGATATTTCATTTTACTATGGTTGCCTAGGAAACAATGTTTAATAAAACTGTTGTGTTGACAATGAGTCGTGATCTCTTTTAAGGGATTGTAAAAACACAGCGAAATTCCAATTATAAGTATAGAACATGACATTGCCAGAAGGGAAACTAACTTTTAAAGTGATAAACAATATAAGGTGGACACAATCAATGAACTTATTGTAAAATGATTAGACTATGGATTCCGGCGAAGTCGATCATCTATATCAGGCTTTGTCCAGCATAACTACAGTGACAACCCATAGGGTTTATTGACATCAGCTCCCATGTTATTTGTGCCTACCACAGTAAGAGCTTGTGTCTACTGCTGCTTTTTGATGAATGGGACAGTGTCCTCTCTTTGTATTCTTTGCGGCACGCCAGTGGTGCTGTTTTGAAGTTGGGGGCAGCCGCATCTTCAAAGCAGCACCGTGCGGTGCCGCTGCATACACCTCCATTGAAGATCATTGAAGATTCCTTGGCGGGGACCCGACGTTGCCGATCCACATTACCTGCATCGGACACTGGCTGTTCCCTCTTCTGATCCGCAGGCCGGAAGGTCAACATAGTGCAGTACGTCAACCTCTGGCCGGCGTATCGGCAGAATGCCATGAGAACAGAGGATCCACCGTGCAGGCAATGTGTATGTGCTCTTTCGGCACCCGTCCGACACACAAAGCAGTGGAGACATAGCCTTAAGGGTGATGTATCCTAAAGTCGCACAAAAATTATAAGTTAATACACTGCCTTGCACGGTGAAACATAAGGTAGGCCATGCAAGTGTGAATGTGTTATGTTTTGCAAATCTAGACTTTTTTTTTGTGGAAGAGGTGGGCAAAATGGCTCTTTTGATTGTAAAGGTTGCCCACCTGTAGGGGGGTGCCCTGCTGTTTCTGGGCTCCTCCCGCACTTCAGGGGTGCACAGCCTGAAGTGCGGGAGGAGCCCACTAAGGGGAGCTCCAGGCCTGAACTGATTAAAGGTGAGCAGTCAGGAAGTGAGGAGCCTGTTTCCGGATACAAGCTGCAGGGAGACTTGCTCTCTGATGAGGGGAGTGTTAAACCAGGCCCAGCGAGGTGGGAGACTGTACCGTACAGGTGGCTCGGAACAACCTCCTCACCCTCATCCCTTGATTTTGGTCCACCCGAGTGTCCTGGTGGCCCGCACGGTGGCTGGTATAGTTTGGATCGGCCTATGGTTCCCGGATACGCCGGACTGGTCAGCGCCGCAACCCACAGAAGAGGAGGCTAAGCGGGCAGCCGAGTGCAGAACGCAAGATGCCCCGCCAAAGACTATAACTGTTATTGAACCCCTACCGCTGTTTATCATTCAACTGTTGTACACGTGTAGTGTAGTGGCCCAAACACAGTGTGGTGCTGTCCCCTTTAAGGAAATGTCCCAGAAGGCCCTGCAGGCAGAAGTGTTAAAAGCTCGTTTTCAGGATGTGGGAAGTCAGTCCAGAGCACGGAGACCTGATGAGACAGCGATGACCGGGCACACTAGCTGGCTCCAGGCTCCTCGTGCTCCTCCGTTTGTGCAGGCGTGTGTGCAGCCCGCGGACATAATAGCATGCAGTACTAGCCGACCCAGTTGCCAGGGAATCTGCCTAGCTCAAGGCTACCCGGATTACTCCCTTCAAGTGGGGTGGGGCGGAGGCTACCCGACGCCCTACATTGTGGAATCCGTATCTTAATCATCCAACCCTGGTCAGGCGGTACCGCGGCAGACTCCCTGTAAGCTGTTGGGACTCCTCCCCCTTCTATTTGCATCAAGGACCTGTACACGTGTGCTGAGGGACAGGTTGAAGCATTTACCGCTCTAGTTTGTAAAGAGGACTTGTCTTTCTAAACTTACTTACTTTCTTAAGCCCCCCATACACGTTCCGATTATTCTCCCGACCGATTTTTCGTCCGATCCTGTCACCAGATTTTCACCTAAAATGTTATGGTCGGTCGGCTGGCAAGAAAAATCGGAATTCGAATTATCACCGATCCATCAGCCCGACCCTATTTATTAACAGCAGATCGAGCCAAAATTTACGGACAGGTCCGAAGCGCTCCCGACCGATTTTTTCGGCCGACTTTGAGAAATCGGGATCGGTCGGGTACATAATTCCGAATCCGATTAATCTCCCGATCGATTAATCTCCCGACCACGTTAGTCGGTCGGGCAAAATTCGTACGAAAAATCGGAACGTGTATGAGGGGCTTTACTGTGAGTTGTCATAATCGTTTTCCCGTTCCTGCTTAGCTGTTGAATAAAGCAAGGGTTTTCTAGCATCACGCTCGCCTCTGTGTCGTTGGTTGATCCTGAACCTGTACACTAGTGATGATCGCGAATATTCGGATTCCGAATATTAATCGCGAATATCGTCAATTCGGAAATTCGCTAAGATGGTGAATATATTGCCGAATATTCGCAATTCCGGATATTTGGTATTTTTTATCCATTACACTTCCCTCTCAATGTGAGTGGACGAATGGGAAGGCTGCAACAAGAGCTTAGCAACACCATCAACAGATTTTTAAATGAATATTGGGGTGATGCGAATATTGCGAAAATCGTCACTTTTAAAATTCGCATAAAAATTCGCACCATGTTAAACATATATTGCGCACGCGATATTCGCAATAAAAACTGCCGATATTCGCAGTAACAAAATAAAAACCAAATATTGCCGAATGCGAATATTTTCCGAATGTTTTCCATAAAATTCGTGGCATGCCGCGAATACGAATGTTGCCTATGCCGCTCATCACTACTGTACACACGAGAAGTTAAGTAAAGTTTACATTCAAAGTTTAACACTGGTCTGTTTCCTCTGTTGGCTACCCCCGAGTCTGCTTTCTTTCACACCCCTGCTTTAGACTTTGATAAGATTGTACTGAAGGAACATGGGAGGTCCATTTTGATGGTTCCCACTAATACCAGCATTCCAGAACTGATCTTTTATTTCTGAACTTGTTCTTTAAAAGATAAGCAATTCACTTTCTGAAAGAAAGCTTTTGCTGCTTTAGTTCCCTTTTCATTCTTTCCGTGTTTAGATTCTAATACTGTTCTGTTCCTTTGTTCTACATTGTACAGGTCTCAATAGTAAATGTTACGGCCTACACAAGTATACACTTTGCAGAAATAATTCCCCGCAGTAATGTCAGCTGCATCAATCAAAAGGAACTTTTCCTAAATAACCCGTATTTTGTCACAGAACGTGTGCTACCTTTTTCCTTCTATTGCTAACAATTACATCCTTGATTACATAAAATGTCTGCAACGTCTTTGCGTCAAAAAGGCACCTGTTTGGCAAAAAGCCTTTCCCTCTGGCCTGAGCTTTTTCTGGGACTGAAAACATGGACTTTATTTAAAGTGATAATCCTGTATAATCCATGTTAACAGAATCTAAGCAAGCAGATTTGTCGTATAACATAACAAATTATCCTAAAAGGACTTGTTTCCACCAATGCGGCCGTATGCTGATGGATGTGGTGCTATCCGCTACTAGTGATGAGCGGCATAGGAAACATTCGTATTTGCGGCATGCTGCGAATTTTTGGGAAAACATTCGGAAAATATTCGCATTCGGCAATAGTCT
>CM070039.1:7965903-7975969 GCA_036250615.1 Ptychadena robeensis
ATTGTCCCCTTCCCCTTCACTGACTCACCATTTTTGGGTTCCACCGGTACGGCCGGATAAAAGACTCCGTAATGGCAGGCATCAGCAGTTTGCTTGTCCTACCTGCACTGCAGCCAGCCCTGATGGAGTCACACAGAGGCACACAGTTACCCCTTGTACCACCCGAATGGGAGATTCGGGCAGGAGCAGGTATTGGTGGGTGTCTTATTTGCGGGGGGTGTTTTATTTTAAATTTTTTGGCAAAAATTGGGGGGTGGCTTATTTGATGGGGATGGCTTATCATAGGGGAAACAGGGTACTAGTTAAAGCGGACCTATCATCTCCATATCTACTTTCTATTATTAGCACTGGCCATATTTGAGCTTAACTGGATAAAACCAAAAATCTTTTATATCTGCCTGTAGTTCAGCTTAAGGACTCATTTAACTGCCTGATAAACGCCCAATTAGCACAACCTCATCTTGCATTTTCCTGGGCAATCCTGTCTGGCTGCTAAAAGAATAAATGAAGCCTAAATTAATGCTCAATATTCATTTCAATCTATCTATAACGCATAAGTGCATACCCAATAAATATGCTTAGATGAAGTTACTGTACAAAGGTATAACAATACCATACCTTAACCTCCTTAGTGTTCATGACGAGCCCATCTCGTCCAGAGTTTGTGTGAAGAACAAACTCTGGATGAGCTGTGCTCCCATGAAAGCTGCATATCCCCGGAAAGCTACGGCGATGCTGCTTCATTTCCGGGGTTCTGCGGCTTCACTGATCGTGTCGCGGTGACTCGGAAGGCCATAGACCTCCATGTTAATGGAGGGGCCTCTGCTTTCCAGCCCTCCCAGCTGGTGTCATGAACTGGCTGTGTGGAGAGGGGAGGGGGGAGGGAGAAAATGGCAGGCAGTGTACCTCGTACACTGCTGCCATTGCCTGTACCACACTGTTAAAAACGGTGCGGTACAGGCAGTGCGCTAGGGAGGTTAAAAAGGTTTATGGAGTATGGAGTATTTCTACAATGCCATCAGACCCTGTCCTTCTTGTAGTGTCTAGTCCCTAGAAGTGAGGGGGCAGCCGGTCCACTAGGGGGAGCTCTAGGCCCAAGGAGATAAAAGGGATCCCTGGGAAGGAAGTGGGGCCTGTTGTAGAGAAGAGTACGAGAGTGGAGTCAGGTGCAGGAGAGGCTAGTGTGAGCCCCTGGCCTGTAAAAGAAAGAGTGCGGGGCATGCAGGTGGCTCTGAGACAGAACAGCCTGCAGAGTGTTGAGAAACCTCTATTCTGGTCGAACACCAGCTTGTTGTCAGAGTTGCAGCTGCCTGGCGATACCCCGGATTGGACTGACCCTTGGGGAGGAGAGCTGGATCAGATAGCCGCAAGTGCCTCTTTGAGATCAGGAATCCTCCGCGACAGGGACTGTTACCGACTAAAGCTGCAAGAGTGATATTTACTTACTTTACACGGTCTGACTTCGGCTCAACCAAAGTTATTTGTTTTAATTTTTTTCGCTTTGGCACAAACAAAAGTTGAACACTTCAGATACTGGTGTCTGAGTCCTATTTCACTACCCCCAGTCCTGTTCCGTTACACAGATATTAGACCCGTTCAGTCAAACAAGCAAATAGACGGGCCCAGAATTGCACATTAAAACTTCATGCAGATGGGATTTATATTGGAACTGAACCCAATACTTACAATGCTGTGATAACTGTATCCAATACAATTCAAAGTAAAACAAAAAACAAAACACATTTTCAATTGTAATAAAAATCTTATTATAAACAAACATAAATACTGTTTTGAAATCTTTCATACCAAATTATTCAAGAGATTTTATCATTCAAATGATACATTTTATATTTTTTTTAATGTACTTTTTTTTATAATAATTGTGTGTTTCAAACATTATTATATTCAGGATGTCTACAAGACACTTATACGGACATATTTTTTGAAGTTACAAGCCTACAACACACAAAAATTCCATTAGAGTCTATGGCAGGGGTCTCAAACTCAATTTACCTGGGGGCCGCAGGAGGCAAAGTCAGGATGAGGCTGGGCCGCATAAGGGATTTATAAGGTCACATACCTTCTGCCATGACCTACTTCTCCCGGCATGGATGGCAGAGATTACCGGGAGCCAGGAGTCATGTCCCCGACATGTACACATGAGCAGGGTAATGGCGCCCATTCCAGCCCCCTCACCTGTGGGGATGCCCAGCTCCTTGGAGCCTCTGCCGAATCCTCTCACCACTTCCCCGCTACAGTAATAGGGGAGCGCGCTCATGACGCAGTTCATGTTCTTCTTGCCGGGCGCCACAGGAGCGATGTCTTCTATCACTTCCACAGGGTGACCCCCCAGAGACACGTACAAGCACGTCTCTGGGACATCTCAAGGCTGAGCGTAGCACAGGGGTGTTTACAAACACAAGACGTCTAAGAAGGAGGAAGAAGATTCCGGATCCCCCTGCCGATAGCTTCCAGTGCTAGGATCTAAAGCAGAGTATGATGATGCAGAGTATCCTAGGCGGGCCGCAAAACAAGATCCCGAGGGCCGCAAATGGCCCGCGGGCGGCGAGTTTGAGACCCCTGGTCTATGGTGTGCTTTTGGTACAGAAATCTGGACCTTGCAAGGTAGGTAGGGTAGGTTAAGGAAGGATCACCTGCCTCTGAAGAGTTGGGGTTTCTTAGGAATGTACCTCCTATATAAATCTGCTCTTTGCTTCCTTTATAGAGATCAGGTGCAAACTAAAAGCGACATCTTGGCAGCATTAGGGTATAATTCCGAAGCAGTTCTGACTCATGGCATCTTGTTTAGCCTGAAATGTGTGCTATTCTCTCCCTCGCTGTGTGACCTAAAGGGTTTCAGGAATAAGTGATGTAGAGAGTGTGTTGCAGCTCCTACAGTCATCGCTGGTGTAAGTGACATTTACCTACTGTGCCAAGTTGCTAAAAGGGGATAAATAATAATGAAATGATTTTCTGGACCAGATGATCCAAGCTCCTTGAACTACATCCTACCCTCAAAGACCAGTGATCTCTCTGTGTTAGAGCTGCGCTAATGCTCAGATTAAACCTTTAACTGATTTCTGCAGATCTGTGGGAGAATATGAGCTTTTTTTTTATCCTGCCTTGGAGATTTTGTCATTTTAGTCCATGCCTGTTATTTTTCTTTTTTTTTTGTTTCTATTTTTTGTATTTCTGTCTTGGTGCTTTTTTTTTATTCGCTACCGCAAATCTGTCTCTCATGGAGAGCTTAAGTAATTCTCCTTTATTCTAAATGACAATGAATCCTTGGATATTGCAAAGTGCTTTTGTGCTTCAGTGCACACAACTGTAAAACTCAGCGGCATGTGGGAAGAGCTTGAGCGTAAAGGCAGGCTGTGGTACACTTCCCATCTTGCATGTACTGTTCCTACTTCTCAAAGCAAGGGGAATACTGTAAACTGCTGAAATCCAAAGGAGACAGAACAGTGGGATTTTTAATTAAGTCAAATTCTTCCAAAAGCTTTTTTCTTTAACTCTTTTTACAGTTGATTGGAAAAGGTTTTTTTTTTTCTTTCCTTTCTTTACTCTTTTTTACATGCATTATTGGATTGCAATGGACTAAGGAATGCTTTTACTTGGTGGGACTTATAGCCAATGCGACTGTTACACCTTAGGATACTTACAATGGATTCTACGACCTCAGAAGACTTAGAGCAGAAATTCACCTCTTCCAAATTAAAAGAAAAGGAATCCAATGATAAAATGGTCCAGCGTTTGCAGGGGATGTAAGTATCATATGCTTCACTGTTATTTATCTGAAGTGATCTGTTCAGCATCATCACTACAGTGCATTAGAGACAGAGTACTCTAGTGATGTACTTAAAGTCTTGCTGAATTACTATTGGGTTTTATTAGGCAGAGCTTGCTGGAAAATACCACTGTTGTTTTCTTAAACTCTTTTCTGTGTATGTGTTATGGCTTGAAATGAGAGCTGTAAAAGTGCCCTGCGTTAAAAGTAATGCTTTGTATAGTTTTCAGCCTTTACAGCTAAGTGAAGGGAATTCACATTCTGGCTCGTCGCTGCTATTATGACTAATGGGTTGGGTTAGACCAGTGTTTTTGTAGGGTACGTGGGAATTCTATCTTATACCACATTGTTTTTAAACAACTCAAAAGTACCAAAAGATCATAATGTAATCTATATGTTCTTGTTAACTAATAAGATATATATATATATATATATATATATATATTTATTATATTCCTGTCAGAGACTGTGGGTCTTGACTGTTTACGCTTTTACTGGATTAATAAAATGTTTATGTTTTATCTCTACTATAAGCACAGTTGCCCTATATGAGCCATGAAAATCCTCTGAGGCTAGTCACCCGTTGACCCCCTGTGTTGGGGTCTGCCTACGTGTTTGTTAAATAAGATATAAGAAGAGTTGCACGTTAAAGAATAGTTTGTATTATTATCTGCAGTCTTGGAACTATCTCTGGCTGCTACAATTCAGATCTTTTTAGCTGATCTTGTAATTACGAGGGTACCATTCAATTAGTGTAAGTAGGCACATAATTACTATGGGTTTGAGGTCTTTACCAGCTGCCTACGTTATCAGGAAGCAGGATGAGGCAGGTTACATTCTGGCTTTAATGTTTTTCTGAAGCTAACATTAATGCATAGGAAACCTCAAGCAGGGATGGGAAGTATTAAATAATAGGTGCATCCTTATTTAATGAATCAGGATTACTCAGCCAAAATCTAGATAGAAACATACCACCTGCACACTCAACTCTACTTTGTCTACCATCACAATGGGTTGTGCAGTGTTCCTACTTTAGTTCATTACTGAAAATGTGTATTTCTGTGGAAGTTGCATAGCTTACAGGGCTAAAGATTTTGTTATCACATCCCCGTGACAGTATTGGTTGGGTGTTTGGCAACCACCAACATTTTTAAAAGGAAGAATGGGAAGAAAAAGGATTCTTCCATTTCCAAATCTTTGAAATATATTTTCTCCTAGCCTACTAGCTGTGCCAACCTCAAGCCTTGGTGTTAAAGTAGATCTTGGGCAGTTTCTCCCACTATGCAGAATATGTGTGTGCTTAGGGCACCACACCCCCCAGTGGCCCCAGGAGGCCCACCGCACCCTCCTTCACACGCATATCTGGTGGCCTCCATCCCCGACACGGACGCCTACCCTCCCTATGGAGATCTGAATGGGGCGGGCAGTTTGATGGTTCTATTGGAGATGAAGAAGAAGTCTTCACCCCCCCCCCCCCCCCCCCCCCCCCCCCCCCCCCCCCCCCCCGTGACCACTTCCACCCCCAACAGCAAGAACTTGCATAGGGCCCCCGAAAGGCTAGAAACGGCATTGAATAGATCCATTGTTTTCTTTTCATGGGCAAAGCACCAAATTGTTTTAAACTACCCTTTATGCTTTGACACCTTGGGCATGTGCTAGGCTTTCCATCAAAATGATAACTTTCCCTGTTTTCCAAGATATAAGGTCTCACCTTATTCACAATATTTCATATTATGCTGTATGTGTCAGTTTTAAAAACCACAACAGTGGCTCTGCATGAGAAAACAAGTACTTCGGAAGACCACTGAAATTTACATTGTTTTTGTTTGTCAAACTAAAAGGTCAAGTAGGAAGAAGATATCTCTACAGGTAAAACTGAAAACCTTTTCAAACTAAGCAGCAAAGTAACAATTAAGGTGAAAACTCAAACGGTTGCATAGAAACCTCTTTTGTACTGTCTTTTATAGCATAAATTATGCAGAGTTTCTCCACAGTCCAAAAATGGTAAGTTGGCAACAGATGAATGAAACAAGAGCCCATCTGGAGGGTGAGCTGTTTAGATAAAGTTAAATGTTTGGTTTTACATGGCTTCTGTTTGTTAAAAGTTTAAAGGTTTAATTTAATCCTTTTATAAAACATCAGGCCTGATGACCACACATTCCAGAAGAAAATGTATTTGTCCCGAATAGCAACCAGTTTTTCCTCCTTGTTTCTTAAACTAGATAAAAGAAAGATGTGATACTTCAGACAACAAAATAAAGTGGATATCTCTTGTACCTGGTCTTTAGTCCAGTTTATTGTTTGCCAGTAATTCCATTATGTCTTCTCTAAACTGTTAAAAATATAAATGATAAATAATTTTTCCTGAAGCATCATTGCAGAATACTTGGGAAGTTTAGCTGTGCTTCTGTAGCGCATTGATAACTATAACATTGGAAGGACAGATTGCCAAACTGCCCTCGCCACATGATTGGAATGTGACAAATTTATCTTTTTATTTGGGGAATCTTAAATAATTCTCCTTAACTTTGTTAAAAAAGGTAACAATAGCCAAGTTCAGTGTGTCCTAGCTTAAGTTCTCACTTTTCAGCCTCAAATGTCTTGTCTCCACTACATCAAAATACCTGTGATTGACACAGTTAACGCATCCATTGAGATACACTGGACCTGTACCCATGGGCTCTGTTGCATTGCCTTAAAATCAAAGCGTAGACCCATATTGACACATCGCAACACATCTCACATCTTTATTTATGCAATTCACCAGGAAAAAAAACCAATGCCTCAAAAAACACCCCTAATGCATCCTTAACACATAGCTAACATGACGGAGCATGACCCCCATACTTGTGGATGCTTTCACTTTAGCGCAAGTGGAGACAAGGCCAAAATAAGCCTTAAAGCCAAGACACAAGTTGACTGAGTTAACTACAGTGAGTTTAAGGAAAAGGTAAGTAAACACTTTAGGGTTACATTGATGCTGAACCATTATACTCATTCTGACAGTACAGAGGTCCTTAATAGCCATATTTATTATCAGTATATAAAAGTATATATTCGCTTAAAACAAAAATTTTAAATGTGGCTTCTACTGAACTTTCTTCATTAGCTGATTATCCATTTTCCTTTGTCTATGGTTTAAAACTCTCTCTCTAGTGGTCAGCCCCTGCTGCAACGTTTTTAACGGCTTGGGTGATAGCAGAAGAGTATGCTGTACACTGAGTTTCGGTGTCATCAATTACACCCGCAATGTGGGCTGGGAAATCAACACCCCTCAGTGGTTGTCCCAGAATTCCGGACATGCTGTGGCAATTCTCTATCTACCAGTCAGTTTTGATGATCCCGGTTCAGGGCAGAGTTTTATTTTCAACAAACTCTGGATGAACTGGGTTCGTCTCAACTGCTGGGGGGGGGGGGCTAAAAAATGAAAAAACAGTATATATATATATATATATATATATATATATATAACGCAGGTAGCTGTGAAACCTCTTATGTGTAATTGTAATTTCCACTGGACAGGCATCAAATGGGTATATAAAAATCCAGAACAGCTACTGGGCAACTTGAATTGTTAAAGATAAAGACAATGAAGATTGCTAAGGATGTTGGCTCCAGACCAAATAAAGAGACTTTAGCTGATATCATGCTGTTATCAATCTGAAACGGAACTATAGGCTAAATGTTTCATCCTGTATTTTGGTTCTTTTTGTGGTTCTCCAGCATAGTTGGTTGGAGGGTAGCAGAACATGCTGGAGAGCAGTCGGAAATGCTGAGGTTATCCTGCACAGCTGATTGGGAGTAGAGATGGTCGAATTTCTTTTCAAAAATTCGACAATTTCCACGGTTTCGACTTAATTGCAAAGCCCCTAAGCATGGTATCATCACCAAACTTGCTGGAGATGTAGAGAAGTGTTGGGGGTATACTACAAAAAAAAGAAAAGAAAGTATGTCTCTAACACAAATAGTTTTTTCACAAATTAAGTTCAAAGTCAAGTACAAATTGCGAAAATCGGAATTTCGCCTTAAATTTTGAACTTAATTTATGCAAAAACTCCATGTGCTAGAGCCAATCTTTTTTTTTTTTTCATCTCCCTTCTCTACATATCCAGCAATTTTGGTGATGATACCATTTTCAGGGGCTTTGCAATCAGCTCACAAAGTTAGGAAGTCGAAAAATTTTACCATTTCTAATTGGGAGGACAGTAAAACATGGTTGTGGACAATAGGAAATGCTAAGACTTCCCTATCACTGATGGAA
The DNA here is from genome assembly GCA_036250615.1 of Ptychadena robeensis. Taxonomy (NCBI): domain Eukaryota; kingdom Metazoa; phylum Chordata; class Amphibia; order Anura; family Ptychadenidae; genus Ptychadena; species Ptychadena robeensis. Next base: position 7,973,952 of record CM070039.1, read on the forward strand.
TCTTGTGGAAACTCTGGCAGACAAAACTACAGAAAAACATACATACAAACAAGACATAACTACGGGAAATATAAAGAAAGACACAGAAATACAGATAGGCACTCACACATATACAATCAAGTGACATACCATTGTGTTTTCCTTTTCCACCTGGAGTTATGGGGGTGCCTTGTCCCTCCTAAACCTTCTGACAGATCAGAAAAATGAAGAGGGCAAAGCACTAAGAGGGGTGCTACCATGATCCGATTTTACATAGTCGTTTTCATGAATGCAAGTTGATACAGCCAACACATGTGTCTAAAGTTATGTTTTAATGTAAGTATGGGAGTCATTCTAAGCTTAATAGTAGGAGTTTAGGTTTGCTTTAACTGTAGCCTTGGATCCAACACTGACAAGACCAGCCATTTCTCATGTAACCTCTGTTACATTGTGGCACTCAACATGTAGTAAAGATTTCTAGGCCCCCATACACCTTACAATCTTACCATACAATTTCTGTAGTTTCTGCTTTTTTTTCTACCAAAACCATGTAATATGAGGACCTTTCTAAATCTTCCAATCACTATGTATTCTATCAGGGAGGACCCGGCACTACATAGTTGTTGGTAGATCTAAAGGAAATTGTATGGAGTGATCTAAAGGTGTATGGAGGGATTAAGCCACTGCAAATAGTACATAATTAGCACACAGATGATTAACTATGGACTTTACTTTACATTAATAAATAATCATAATCTATAACATGTTGGGTTTCAAAACCTGGATGGTGTTTAGTGTATAAACCTTTGCCATGAATTTGGGTAAGAAGATTGTTGATACCTAGGCTCCAATATCTTCTAACTTTTTAGGAATGCCATTCATTTGGGAGTGTTGTGGCACTTATGGCTGTTACAAAAGCTCAGGAACAATTTGCATAAATCAAAAAACCTAACTGCATCGCCTACATAGGATTCAGCATATGAAAAGTCATAATGCCCAGTAAATCAACGGACGTGTATAAAAAAGAAACCTCATGCTGTACGTATCCATGGTGATGAATTGTCTGGAAAATGTATTCTTACTGAACTAAAACAAATTAACTTCAAAGTTTTTTTTTAATAGTTCAGCAACTCATTCCAGCCAAATCATTACCATAGTTACAGATGTATGGTATAAATTGCTTTAGCAGACTCTTTTCTGTCATTGATTGTGGGCTATTTGCTGGAGTTTCTGGAGTTTGGTGTGGATTTGAATCTCACCTATAGTGTTCCATATCCTTTGAAGTTAAATCACCCATCATACATGCCATCTATGAAAAATCATCAACAGTCAAAACACCGTACCTGCAATCAACAAATATTGATTATCCCACATCACTTCTATGGCATTGGTATTCCCTCCCGCAAAGAGACTTGGGAAGGGAGAAATCACTGCCCTAGGGACACTCTATTCCCGAGTCTCAGGAGATCTGTTGGCAAGTCCCAACCATTTATCATTTCACTATCTTGTGGTGATTCACAGTACTGCATCAAGATGGATGCAGGAAAATGACAACAGATCAATCAAATGCCAGTATAGAAATGGGAACTGCCAAGGCTCAACTTTATTTCTTGATGATGGACAAAAAGCAAAATGTAGCCCCTGAGTGGTCAATGTGACAACCAACAACCACCTTAGACCTTGTTTAAGGTACAATAGATTTATACTAACCTGTTTTACATTTACATATATTTATAATTGGGATTAGCTTTGCATTCTTTGAACAAGTCCAAAATTGTCAATAGAGATGGTTGAATTTGTTTTTAAAAAATTTGATGATTTTGAGTTTATTGCAAAGCCCATGAACATGGTATCATCACCAAACTTGCTGGAGATGTAGAGAAGGGTTGGGGGTATACTACAAAAAAAGTATTGCTCTAACACAAAACGTTTTTGCACAAATCAAAAAATCAAAACATCGGAATTTCAACATTTATTTTGAACTTACCGTATTTTTCGGACCATAAGCCGCACTTTTTCACCCCCAAAATTGGGGGGGG
>CM070039.1:7980628-7993899 GCA_036250615.1 Ptychadena robeensis
TTGAGCACCCCAGCTGGGCCCCGAGTAACAATAAAGTTGAGCTTTGAGCATTACAGCCGCTTCTGTCGTCTGATTGATTCCTGTGTACCTTACAAGACCTACCAACAACTATGTAGTATAGTGACCTCCCTGATAGAATACATAGTGATTGGAAGGTGTAGAAAGGTCCTCATATTACATGGTTTTGGTAGGAGAAAAGTTGGTTGGTTGCATGGTAATTGTATGTGGTCTATGGGGGGCTTTACTTCTTCGCCAGTTTCAGCTTTTTCCCCTTTTCTTTATACTTATTTTTGCAAAAATGCAACATGTACTGCTAACATGTGACTTGCAGTTGCCCAGTGCCAGCCTTTCTTACAATCTTACGTTTGAGGAAACCTGAACTTAAGAAAGACAGTAAGCATTTCACAAAAACTTGCAAATTACAAAGAGCTTTGCATGTTGAGGCTGATTTACAAAAGGAATTCAGAATTGTCATGTTGTTTACCAAATATATTGATTCCTGTTCACCTAGTTCACTTAAACACAATTGGACATGCAAAGAGAACAAGAGTTTGTGTTGCATATGACTGAAGAATTAAAATGTATATTCTGTTTAATCCTTTAAGCCCCCCATACACCTTCAGATTCCTCCATACAATTTTCATGAGACCTACCAACAACTATGTAGTATAGTGACCTCCCTGATAAAATACATAGTGATTGGAAGGTGTAGAAATGTCCTCCTATTACATGGTTTTGGTAGAAGAAAAGTTGGTTGTACAGAAGTTGCATGGTAATTGTATGTGGTGTATGGGGGGCTTTAGGGCCGTTTCACACTATATGCGTTGCGTCACTTTTAATCAATTTTAAAGCATGCGTTTTTACAGTACTACAGTTACCATTCACACTACATGCGTTGCGTTTTTCAAAATAACACAGCGTTTCTGCATGCGTTTTTTTATAACACTTCTGCATGCATTTTCGATGCATTTTTCATAGATTTTTTCAAAAAACGCAAACACAGATTTAATGTGCAAAACGCATGCCTTTCTGTATGTATGCAGAAATGCATGCCTTTAAAAAACGCACAGGCCTTGACTCCACTATGTGTTAAAAGTTAATGGATGTGTCTACACACCTGTTGGTGTGATCCCTCAGCTTGCGTTGTGTTAAAATCCAAGCAGAGCACTGCGTTGACATTAATGCAACATAAGCCAACGCAAGTATGGGTGCATTGATGCACCCCTAGAAAATAAATTAAGTCCATTGAAACGCAATGGTATGCGTTGTTCAATGCGTTGATTAATCTGTTTTTGGTAGAAAAACAAACACAAAAAAAAAATGGATACATCACAAGCACATCCCTTAACACATCCCTGGCAGATCCGTGACAGATCCCTAAAGCCCCCCATACACCTTCAGATTCCTCCATACAACTTTCATGAGACCTACCAACAACTATGTAGTATAGTGACCTCCCTGATAGAATATAGTGATTGGAAGGTGTAGAAAGGTCCTCATATTACATGGTTTTGGTAGAAGAAAAGTTGGTTGTACAGAAGTTGCATGGTAATTGTATGTGGTGTATGGGGGGGCTTTAGGCATAGGTTGCCTTTATTGGATCCGGTAATGCAGCGCATCCCTAAAGCCCCCCATACACCACAAACAATTACCATGCAACTTCTGTACAACCAACTTTTCTTCTACCAAAACCATGTAATAGGAGGACCTTTCTACACCTTCCAATCACTATGTATTCTATCAGGGAGGTCACTATACTACATACTTGTTGGTAAGTCTCATGAAAGTTGTATGGAGGAATCTGAAGGTGTATGGGGGGCTTAACGCATAGTGGAGCCAGCCATATAGTGTGAAAGGGCCCATAGTAAATAAGCCATATTCAGTCTTGTTGGTGCTTGCTTACTCTCCAGAGGGATGAAGCTCCAATGCAGTTCTGCCATTCCACTGGTAAAGCAACTTTCAAGGTGGTAAAAAGGAAAGGTGTTAATAAGCAATATTTCCTTGGCTGCAGAGTCCACTTTTACATTTTCAACAGGCTGTTATAGAATCCATGTCAAAGCTAAGCTGTTTTCTCAAATGACTTGTCTTCTGTCTTTTGTAGATCAGTGATTGTTGTGAAAACAGATAAGAACTAAATTTATTGTCTCAGCATGTCGAATAACCGCATTCCGCATTAAAGTGTACCCGTGGCCTGTAATGTTATGGTAATATGGGTGATGAACTGAAGCATAGACACCTCCAGATGCCTTCTATTAGGCCAAATAGACAACCCCACTATGCATATAAATGCATACAAACGCACATCAGCACATAATAAATGGACTTATTTTTGGAGGCCCTTGTTTTGTAAAAGTAAAAACAATATATAGTCATACAGTACCTTTAGCAGTTATTTAATAAATAGATAAAAAACAGAAGCACAGACAGTGTTGGGAGTATTTGTACTTTATTTTGAATTTGGAAATAAGACGCGTAGAGGCATTTTGTCCATAAATAGTGAATGCAGACTAAAAATTATTAAAAAAGTTATTTTTAAATGTGAAATTACATTTATGTTTATTGATTTTTAAATGATGTTTATTTGCAGTAAAACGTTTTGGGTCCATCCAACTTTTAATTTGTAGAAAGGAGTGGTACAAAATAATTTTTTCCAAATGTTTCTGCAACACACAGTACTGTGGCCTATCACCCGCTTTTTTGCTTTGATGGATACAAAAATTCCATTAACATGGCAGAATGCAGCAAAAAAAAAACACACCCAAAATGTCTCCCTTGCTCCTTCTCTGTGATGATGGAGTGGAGGAAGCCCGATATTTCTGAGAGCAGTGACAGCCAGGAAAGTACCTGATCATGGCTCTGTATTGAAAACTATACAGACGTTTTTTCCATTGTAAACCATTACATGTTGCCCCCAGTGGTCACCTGTGATATTGCACTATAATATCCTGTGAAGCCTGGGAGATAAATATGGAATCTCTCATAAGATTCCTGGTAACAGCAGGTAAGTGTATTTTTGTGTGATTGTGGAGCGCACCATTGTGTCAGCTAAGTAAGTCAAGTTTAATTATATATATTATTTTATTTTGAGTATATATCCACTCTAAAAGTGCTGCAGGTCCATTTAAAAATAATTCCTCATGACAAAAATAATGCTATCTAAAGACAGTGAGCATTAACACAAACATATTTGATGCAACAAAGAGTATAAACCCCTAAATACACTTTAGTATTCACTAGATGGAGCTCCAGGGCTTGTCTTTGCCGGAGACAAGTGTGAGGGTTGGTCTCTGTGGAGGGGTGTGAGATACCCTGGCCTAGCGAGGAAGGTGTGTGGAGTGTGCAGTTGGCTTCAAGGAGAAACAACCTGCATCCCCACCCTCTCAGTAATCCCTTGCAGCCCTGGCACGGAGATTGGCCAACCGCTGTCCGCTGCTTCAGCCGTCTGGAGCGGTCCTTGGCTTCCGGTGACTGCCAACCAGTTTCTGGCAGGGACCAGTGGACATCCAGGCCATACAGAAGGCCTCACGGTGAGCAAATACCACCCAATAGACATGGTCGAATTTTTAGACTTGCTAACTTTGTGAGCTGATTGCAGAGCCCCTGAACATGGTATCATCACCAAAATTGCTGGAGGTGTAGAGAAGGGTTGTGAGAACATTTGAAAAAAAAGTTTTGCTCTAGCACATGGAGTTTTTACATAAATTAAGTTACAAAATAAAGTCGAAATTCAGATTTTTAAAATTTTTACTTGAATTTGAACTTCATTTTTTAAAAAACTATTTGTGTTAGAGACATACTTTCTTTTTTTGGAGTATACCCCCAACCTTTCTGTACATCTCCAGCAAGTTTGGTGATGATACCATGTTCAGCGACTTAGCAATTAAGTACAAATGTTCGAAATGGTCGAATTTTTATTTTTTTTTTACCATCTCTACCGCCCAACCGAAACTTTAAATTTATTTAATGCTGCTGCCATTTATAGTTCACAAGTTACCCGGTTGTATTCTGACAAAGTCCCCAGTAACAGTTTCCTGTGTTCACTACCCTCGAGCCTGCTTTCCTACATAGTATTTTGTAACATTCAACATGTTAATAGCTCTGAATCTTCACAGCATTACAGACATGAAAAAATATCATATCAAGGCATCGTTATTATTATTATCATTTATTTATATAGCGCCAGCATATTATGCAGCGCTGTACAAACATTAGAGTGGAGATACAACACACAATAACACACAGGTCCGGTAATGTACACAGGAGGAGTAGAGGACCCTGCGCCGGTTGGCTTACAGTCTAATAGGTTGGGGAACAGAGTATAAATATGGTATGAGGGGGATGAGGAATGGCATGGGGTGGATGTTGGTTGAGAATGATAGCCATGAAGAGGTGGGTTTTTAGGGCTTTTTTAAAAGTGCCAAAAGTAGGAGCAAGTCTGAATGGGAGAGGGAGAGAGTTCCAGAGAGAGTAGGAGCGGCATAGCGAAGTCCTGAAGCCTTGTGTGTGATGAGGTTATGAGTGGGGGGAATTTCATTAGTTGGTCACTGGAGGAGCGGAGGGGCGGTTAGGGGTGTATTGTGTACCAGTGTGGAGATGTAGAGGAGCAGGAGGTTTGGAGTGATTTAAAAGCAAGGCACAGGACTTGAATTTGATTCTTTGGACGCTGGAGCCAGTGTAGAGATTTGCAGAGAGGAGCAGCAGGTGAGGAGCGGTTTAGAGGAGTGAATGAGTCTAGCAGCACCATTCATGATGGACTGAAGAGGTGTGACAGGTTTTGTTAGAGGGAGACCAGAGAGGATGATGTTACAGTCGTCAGCACGAAGAGATGATGAGAGTGTGTACCAGGAGTTTGGTGGTCTCTGGGGAGAATCATGCTATCTTCTTAAATTATGATGGCCCACCATTGCTGATATCTTCTTCTGGATTTGGTGGCTTGAGGTCATGCAGACGGTCAGCCTCAAGATATCCTATTACCCCCAAATGTGCAAAAAACTTTAATTTAATACCCATACATATTCTTTAATGCAGTATATCTGTTATGACCGTGCCCACAACCTGGATTAGCGCAGGGGTGTCAGGGCAGGGGAGTCTAGGCCAACCGGGGGGTCTTCCCCAGAGCCCCCCTAGCGGGAGATAGGAGGAATCCCTTGAGGGGACCCTGTGATTTTTCCCGCACCCGGTTGGCCAGTCCTGTTCCCTAACTTACCCCTCCAGGAAGGTGTAGCGACAGGTCCTCGGTTGGGTCCCTTTAAGGGGTGAAGGCAGTAGAGTAGTCGGGGTCACAAGCAGTGGTCGAGGCAGGGGCAATCAAGAGTAGTCAGTATCCAGGCGTAGATCAGGGCAGGCGCAGACGGAGGAGTAGTCGGTTAACAGGCACAGGTCAGGAGTCCGGAAGTTAGAAGTGGTCAAAAAACAAAAACAGGCCGAGAGGGTCGTACACGGGTAATCAGATTCAAGAGTTTGGTAAAGCAGGGTCAACACAGCAAGCTGCAATCATCAACAGCAGGACTGCTAGGAGTGACCAGGTTTATATAGGAAGTGGAGTCTCCAGCCCCACCACACAGGGGGGCGCGACCCTGGAGACACCACTTCCTGTTGATCCTTTAAAATTCGGGCGACGGCTCTCGCTCGCTGCTCGCTCATGCAGCGCCCCGCAGGGAGCGCGTGCCCGCGCAACGCGCAGACGAGATGGCCGGCCAGAAGACCCAGATGATCCCTGGAACCTAAAGAGGTGTCCCCAGCTGGGACCTCTACCAGTGAGGACCCGCGAGACTGAGGGGATGGCTGAGCGGGGTCCTGACATAACCCCCCCCCCAAGGCCGTACTCCGGACGGCAGCAGAGGGACCAGCTGGTCGGGCAGCGAACAGAAACCGGGGACCAGGTCCAGGTGCGCGTAAACCCCACCAGCCGGCACCCAGGAGGCCTTCCTCCAGGCCAAAACCCCTCCAACGGCGAGTAGGTACTGAAGTCCACGCCCCCTGACCGAGAACGGAGGATGGACTCCACCTCGACCTCCTCGACCCCGTAAGGGTAACCGGAGGAGGCGGAGGTGGAGAACGTCCAGGAACGGATCCACCCTAACAGTTTAAGAAAACGAAACGTGGAACACCGGGTGCACCGCAGAGAGAGGGGAGACGGGAAGGAGTCTAACCGCCCTGGGGTTCACCAGGCGCTCCACAACATAGGGCCCCAGAAAACGAGGAGCCAACCGTCTAGGAGGGGCACCGTAGACGGATGGAGGAGGAGGAGAGGCCATACCTTATCACCGACGCGGAGGCCGGGAACGGAGCACGCCGGCGGTCAGCGATGGCCCTCATCGTCTGCCAGAGCACGCAAGAGGTGATCCCGAGCGCTTGCCCAAGTCCGAGTGAAGAGACAGACAACCGATCAGACACGGCCGGAACCGTAGACTCCGGAGAACGAGACTGGCAGGAAAGAGGGTGGAAACCAGCGTTCAAGAAGAAAGGCGAGTAGGTTGTGGCGGAATGTAGGGTGTATTGTAGGAGCAATTCCGCCACCGGGGAGGAGAGAGGACCAGTCTCCTGAGCATCGGAGACAAAAACAGCGGAGGTATGTTCCATTATTTGATTCATTCTTTCACACTGGCCCGTTGAGACTATGGGATTGTATCAACCATGGTTAGGATAGAGGAAAGAAACCGAGTAAACCGAGCCACATTCCTTCCAGAAAACCCAGAATAAACTGCGAACCCGGTCCCGTGAGAATGTCAGTGGGGATACCATGTAACCGCAACGACCTCTTTAAGGAACACAGCCGCGGTCCTAACTGCGGCCGTAGGGGAGTGAAGGTAACACCAAATGAACGCCATCTTTGATAAGCTGTCGATAACGTAAGGATCACCGTGCTGAAATTAGGAGGGAGGTAGATCGTTGACAAATCCATAGGCGAAATGCGACCATGGTCCGTTCAGGAAGAGGCAACGGATTAGTAGAGACCGAAAGACGGTTCCTAATGGGTATTTAGATCGGGCACATACCTGGACATGACAACCACATAGTTACCTTACTGTCCGTGGCCACGGTCGGCCACAAAATACCTGGGCGCTGGAGGAGGTCATGGTCCTTTGGACTCCGAAGTTGCCGGCTAGGGGAGCTGTGCATGACAATGAAGCTAGAACACCTCCTGTCTAGCACGAATTACAGGAAACATATGAATGGAGGAAATCTTTCACACAAACATCCCAGCACGACTGATAGTCCTGTGTAGAAGAAACCGATAAACGCTCAAAAACCTCTTCAAAAGCCTCTCTGCGAGATTGGTTCCAAATGAGCAAGAAATGACGATCTTGTAGAATTGGAACGGGAGCGGAGTAGAGGGAGTACCTGGTGTAACATGCTGGAGAGCCATGATTATCCACTGCCTTACCGTTTTTACTTCCTGGGGTAATAATCAGTGGAAAATCGAATCTGCAAAGAATAGGGACCCAGCGTGCCTGTCCCTGGGAGTCCTAAACTCGTGTTTGCTGTCTACCAGGTACTGAGAGATTCTTATGGTCGGTAAAGATAAGTTAAATTTGATGTTTTGGTGTGGCCCCCTCCAGAATAGGTTGATCATCCATTCCTCCAAAGCAGCCACTTCATTGCAAAAGTTCACGGTCTCCCCGAACACTGTAAGTTATATCTCCATTCCGCAGGGGTGAATTTTGCGGGAGTAGAAGAGAGAACTGGGTGAAGGGTGTTTGTTTGACCTGATCTCTGTGACAGAAACGGCCCCGATGGCAGATCTGAGGACGTCGAAAACCCATCAAGAACAATAGGGTAATTCCGGTCAGGGTGCTTGAGAACGGGCCGCTGATCGTGAATTTGGACTTATAAGGTATTACAAACGCGGATTGGTGCGGTTGATGACCAGGCGAAGCTGTCTTGGTGCTGGTAAATTGGGTTAACAGGGAGCACTATCTTGGAGAACCCCTGAATGAAGCGCCTATAAAAGTTGGCGAACACCAAATCACCTCTGGACGGCCTTTCGGTCCTGTGTTTATGGGCCAGTCGGTGATGGCTGAGACCTTCTTTGTGATCCACTGGTGATACCTCGGTGGATATCAGATAGGCCCAGGAACGTATGTGGTTTTTGCGTTCAAAAAGACACTTTTCCGCTTTGCAGAGAGGGAGTGTGTCCTCAGCCGGTAAAGGAACTTTGCCGCATATTAAACAACACGTGTTGTTCTATGGGTCTCAGAGTATACAAGGATGTCGTCCAGGGTAGACTATGACAAACCTTGTCTAGGAATTCGCGAAACACGTCGTTTATAAAACGCTATAAAAAGTTGCTGGGGCATGGTGCAAAGGCCCAAAATGCAATTACCAAGCAAGTACTCGAAATGGCCGATTTGGTCTGGAAAGGCGGGTCTTCCATTCGGCCCAGGGCGTATAACGGACAAGATTATGTTAGGCTCCCCGAAGGTCAAGTTTAGAGAAGTATCTGGCAGAGTGGAGGCGTTTGGGTCAGCTAGAGTGAAGAGGTACCGATTCTTGAACGTTTAGGCGTTTAAACTGCACGATAGTCTATTATAGCCGTAGGGAAATTGGTCCTTGTTTTTTGAATCGAAAAACATCCCTGCCCCGGCAGGGGATGTGGATCTCCGTATGAAAAACCCCTTCGTCAGAGCGGTCTCGATAATATTCTTTCAGTACCTGGGACTCCTTCTCTCGAGGGGTAGATGTGTCCATAAGGAATTTTAAAGCGCCCTGGAGTAGCTCAATAGAACAGTCATAAGGCCGATGGGGCGGTAACCGTCAGCCCCCTATCTGCTAAAAACATCAAGGTATGCATATCTACTGAGGAGGTCACGAAAGTGCAGTCAGATTAATCACTGGTGAGCGAGAGGAGGGTCGGTTGGGGTGTATGGAATGAGAACTGCAGTAACGACCGATTCGAACAGTAATGTTGCCTTTTTGGCCAGTCAATGGTAGGATATGACAGGATGAACCAGGGCAGACCCAAAAAACCACATGAAAATTGGAGAACGGAAATGACAGAGAACCTGAATTCTCTCGGGTGTGTCCAGAGGGTGTGGCGGGCTTGAAAGGTAGCGGTGCTCCCACATGTGACTGGGACCACCGAGGGAAGCAGGGAGCCATATTGCGAGGCGTGAGAGGGTACGGAGACCCTTTTTCACGAGGGTGATGTCCGTGGGCGTCGGCGAACAGAGGCATTCTATGAAGCAATCGCAGGCGCCCCGAGTCTAGGATGGCCAGCAATCCTGATATATCTCCTGCGGGTACCCTGTAAGAGGAGAAGGTAAAGACAGGTGTGAAGAAAAACCCAGGGGTACCGTTGAGTCCCCGGTGATCGTTTGACACAAACATCTTACGATACGGACAGAACAGGACAGGTACGACAGCAGGTGTACCGGAGTCGCCGCAGTAGAGGCAGAGATTGTCACGTAACCTTCTTTTCAACATTCCCCTTGCTTCAGGGCAGGTCGAATGGGCCCCCAATCTGCATGGGCTCATGAGAACGTTCTCGCGGCGAAACATGGGTCCGGGTTAATACACTGGAACACGGGGGAGCAGGGCCTGATAGGAGGATCCCAGAACCCAGTCGCTCCGCTCTGCACTCTCTTAGGCGTCGGTCAAGTGTCAATGTAGATCGATAAGAGATGCAAGTCTGGGGACGCCACACGCGGGCTACTCATCTTTTAGTGTTTCAGAAAGTCCAACCCTGAACTGGCTGCTTAGCGACGAGTCGTTCCACTCAAGCTCCGACGACAATCTGAGAAGTCGGCCATTATCTTCGGGAAGGGCTACGACCCTGGCGTAGAGCTCGGATGGTGGTGTCAGCGGTCTCACTTCTGGCGGGCATCGCTGTACCAGTTGTCAGAGTTTTCTGAAAGAATGACCTCTACAAGTGAGCATCGACTGGGTCGCTCTGTTTGCCAAGTTTAAAAGGCCACATCTTTGAGGCTTCACCACGTAGATGGACACGATATACTCGACCTTAATGCGAACTACATCAGACGAAAAAGTCCTGGTAATTATAGGAGAAGAAATGGAGTAGTACAGGCGCTCTTAAGGTGCAAACAGCCCTCTCACCGAAAACCTGGTGGGTAGCGGAAAGCTTGGGTTCGGGTCGGGTGCGATGGCGGGTGCTGGCGCTACGATTGGAGGAGGTTAGGAGGTTGATAGTTGAGCACGGGCTCTTGTAGCTGGCGGACCCGATTAGAGTTAGATCACGTATTGTCTGCAGAAGATTTTCCATGAAATCTTCCCAGGGATAGAACATGGCTGGATGATTCTGTTATGACCGGTGCCACAAAACTGGATTAGCGCAGGGGTGTCAGGTGCAGGAGAGTCTAGCCAAACCGGGGTCTCCCCCAGAGCCCCTAGCGGGAGATAGGCAGGATCCCTTGAGGAGGGACCTGTGATCTTTTCCCAGCACCCGGTTGGCCAGGTCCTGCTTCCCTAACTTACCCTCCAGGAAGGTGTGTAGCGACAGGTCCTCGGTTGGGTCTTAAGGGGGAAAGGCAGTAGAGTAGTCGGGGTGGTCACAAGCAGGTCGAGGCAGGCGCGCAATCAAGAGTAGTCAGTATCAGGCGTATAGATCAGGGCAGGCGGGCAAGACAGGAGGATAGTCGGTTGTTCAACAGGCACAACAAGGTCCCAGGAGTCCGGAAGTCAGGCCAAGTGGTCAAAAAAAAGCAGGGTCGTACTACGGGAGATAATCAGATTCAAGAGTTGGATTAAAGGCATGGTTCACCACAGCAAGCTGCACATATCCAGCAAGGACATGCTTATGGAGTGACCAGGGTTGTATATAGGAAGTGAGTCTCAGCACCCAACCCCACAGGGTGGGCGATCGACCCTGGCAGACCCACTATCCTGTTGATCCTTTAAACATTCGGGGACATGGCTCATCGCATCGTGCTCGCTCAAATAGCGCGCGCCGCCAAGCACGCATCAACGGGCAGCGCGTGCCCGCGACGGAGAAAGAAGCAGTGGACTACCAGCGCTACGCGCAGGACGAGTGATTGGTGGGGGGCCCGGCACAGAAGACACAGATGATCCACTGGAACATAAAGAGGTGCCCCATGCTGGGGACAGGTGAGGACCCGCGAGACTGAGGGGATGGCTGAGCGGGGTCCTGACAATATCCAAACATAAGCAGGAGATGCTTTCTTCATAGTACCCCCGACTTTCAGGTTACAATAGAGATGGTCGAATTTTTCGACTTGCTAACTTTGTGAGCTGATTGCAAAGCCCCTGAAAATGGTATCATCACAAAAATTCCTGGAGATGTAGAGAAGGGTTGGAGGAACATTTGAAAAAAAAAGTTTTGCTCTAGCACATGGAGTTTTTGCATAAATTAAGTTGTAAATTAAAGTCGAAATTCCGATTTTCGAAATTTTGACTTGAATTTGAACTAAATTTGTGAAAAAACTATTTGTGTTAGAGACATACTTTTTTTGGAGTATACCCCCAGCCTTTCTCTACATCTCCAGCAAGTTTGGTGATGATACCATGTTCAGGGGCTTTGCAATTAACTCGAAACCATCGAAATGGTCGAATTTTTGAAAAATAAATTCGACCATCTCTAGTTACAAACAAGAAAGGACTGTGGAAATGAAACAAAAACGATTTTAATTATCCATTTACTGCTGCTCATGAAAAGAATATTTAGCATGCTGGGAATAATTATATATCATAAGATTATTGGAAAGTTTGGACAGGAAAATTGTTTAACTGCCAAGAAAAGACCAACCCTGTGAAGTAAAGTAACCAAGACAACCAATTTCCTTTTTTCAAGATCAATGTTTTGTTACATTTAACATTAAACTGTGCAGGAGGTATTCGGCAGCGACGGCCGCTCTGAGAAACTCCCAGGGAAGGATCACTTTGTGGACTGTGCGGCTCCCTCCCACCCAGCAAACCCCTATCTTCACCCACTCTACATCTCTAAGTGCGGAGGGGTGGTCCCATTTTGACCATATTTGCCAGCCCCCAGCTTCACCAGGGGACTACCAATTGATTCACATGCCGCATACCTCAACCTGACCCTGTTTCCTGTAGAGGCAAACCACCTGCCCCCATTTCCAGATCATATCTTCTCCCTATATATAGGAGAAGATTCTTTTCCTTTCCAATCAAATTAAGCGGACTCATATACACATCAAAGTGCATCGGCCTGACGAAGCTCCCATAGCGAAACATGTTGCCCTCTGTGCACTTATAACCATCTACCTCCATCATTCGCTTATCTGTTTGTATTTTGGTTTTATCGTTGTTCACAATACGTATGATTGATGCCAAGGGCACTGTGCAATATACCTGTATATGTGTTATACTCTATTCACATGGTAAATTTGTCAATGTGTACCCCGAACATCTGCTCTTATACCTAGACCGTTAAGAGACCATACACCTTAATGCTGGCCATACACATACCGATAAAAGGCCGGATTTTAATCTGACCGACGGGCGTGCACGCTCTCGCCGTCGGTCAGGTTAAAATCCGGCCGTTTATCGGCATGTCCCCACATGGGGCGACAGATCCCTGTCGCCCCACTTCTCGGCCGGCCAGAGATCCGACATGTCGGAAAATCTGAGCCGATGGGAGCCGATTGCTATAAGCAGCAATGAAGACGGCGTCTCCATCGCTGCTTATGGCCGGCACACAAAGGGTGCCTGGCCGATTGTGGGGCCCCAGAATGCAATGGGAGGCTAACGTGATGACGTCATCACGTTAGCCTCCCGGAGCGACATCGGGGGTAGTCTGCTACACACATCGGCGTGTGTATGGCAGGCATAACCGGAACTTTCAATAAATGTCTTTTTAACTCTACTGGGATCTGAACCAATTTTCATTGTTCCAATCAAAGTCCCAAGGGGGATCTTTCTTCTTATCTCTACAGTAATTTAGGGATGGGAACAGTGAATCCACACACCCTCCAATCTATATATCCCTTTGATCTGCATTTAATATTAATGGGGAGACTGACTGCAGGACTAATACTACCAATCTTCTCATAGTGCGCATATTAACGCTGATGTATTAATAATTTATATAACTGTTCAGAAGCTTCATCTTACTTACTATTTGGTCATCTCTGTGTTCTAGGATGCAGCCGTAAACCTAAGTACATTTGTAACGAGGGAGGCCGGTGCTGGACTTGTTAGTGCACCAGAGGCCCTAGGTTCGTTGTAGGAAAATCCCATGCTCGGTATTGCTTCCCACCAATCACGCAGAAATTGAGTCAGACAGCTGATAGGGGATATTTACAGTCTTTACTATAGGGAATATGTACAGTCCA
>CM070039.1:7993999-8009710 GCA_036250615.1 Ptychadena robeensis
GCAGAGGGACGGCCGTCGGGAGAACCCAGGAAAGATGGGAGCCCAATGCTCCAGAAGGGTTAGACATGCTGGCTGGATACAGGTTGCTTGAGGAGCTAACCAAACTCTGACTAAGGAGGGCCTAAGGAAGGGTATTTATACCCTCTGCTTGGAGGAGGGAAGTAGCTGTCTCCAGGCAGATATGAAAAGCTACAATGTAAGGCCAGAAAAAGAGAGGGAAACTGAAGAGCCATCACTCATTCCTGCACCTGCTGCAGAGGAATGCAGAGACAATTAAAGCTATACACACATTTATGCAGCAAGTTAACCATGTCATGGCAGGATCACAAATATAGTTTTATGTGTATCCCACTACACTACACATTTTTGTGCAGAAAGTCATTATGTAATTTGCCCATGCAGGGTTCAGTTTACCCGTCTCTACAGCTCTATACTAGTGATGAGCGGCATATTAATATAATATTTGAAATCGCGATATTTCTGTGCTGACCTGTTTGAATTGCACTGGACGAACTGGGTCTGTCACCGATCCGCGTCGCTCTGGTGGCTCTGATCTACTGAAGAGGGTGCTATGGAGAAAACAGTTTTCAGTGTGATTCCCCAGATGTGCCCCTTTGAAGTTGACCCTCTCTCCCCTGGTGTGATGTCACCAGGTCCATCACACCAGGGAAGTGAAGGTGCCAAAGGGAATAAAGGGAGTGATAACTGTATCCAATAATATTCAAAGTAAAAAAAAACACATTTCCAACTGAATCATTTTTTTGGGTTCGACAAGAACACCAGGGGAGTTAATACTCGAACGGTATCAATCAGCATGTCGCCGCTATTCAAAATAGCTCATCGAGTATAACCACTAGGGAGGTTAAAGCTATGCAAATGTTCTTTTGTTGGCAGATGCCCCCTGCCTGTGGACCACTTATAACAAAACCATCAGCACATAGTAATATTATATTGCTTTGTATATTAGGCTTACTCAGGTCTTCTTGCAGGTAGTGGATTGGTCATCTCCATAGGGGAAAAGTTTAAGTACTGGTATATGCGGATGATGAATACAGCTAAACTACCCCCAAAAATCCATGAAATATTGTTATGTTTTGCAGAGTAGTTTATTTTTCTCTCTCAGCAGATGGAAAGTAATATAACTGCTGTACATTTTACCAAATTTACTGTGTGGTTATGTAAGTGTATGTTGTGCTTATTTATGAATCTTGATTTCTTCTGCTTTCAAGTTATTGTTACAGGTTTCTTTTTTTTTAATGACAATTTACAATGACGCTGCCTTAAATGTATACATTGTTAAACACAATATATATTCAAATGTATACAAAGGTATTGCTGAAAGCACTGCTGGTGTCTTTTCACCATAGTTTTGTATACTAAAGTTGCTGTTGAATCCGGTATGTTAGTAGTTTTCACATGTTGTTATGGTTATGTTTCTTCCTGTTTGGAATACTACACAACTCCAGGCACATGGATTATATGCGGGCTTCCTAAAATTCCCTGTTGTCATGATGGACAGATGTAGACAGAGTGGGCTAGAAGGTAAAAAAAATACTTTTTAGCCTATAAGGACATCAAAAAAACAAACGTATCCAACAGAATGTATAATATGCTGAGTTTTAAACACTGACGGTGAAGCTCCTGACACTACTCCGTCTGTCAGGTACTCCACAATAGGTTCTTATGCTGGTATGTATACCTCTATATGATACAGTAGTGTGCATCTTGCACTTTAATGAAATGCATTATTGGTTAATGGTTCCATACACCCATGCTATGTTGTGTGAATAAAGAAAAAAAAGTGTTATGGCATAGAAATGCATTGTGCACATATTTTTATGTAAGCCACATAAAAAGCCCCTAGTATGCTATAGCTATAGTTATTTTATCAATGTTTTAACCAGTAAGATGATAGTAACCAGTTGCTGCAAGTCTCTTGAGCTTAGCTACAAGTTAAAATAAAAATGAATAGCTAATCCTATAGTTAGTTGTGCAGATCTACCAAAAGCTTCACCCAAAGCCTAGCAAACTAATGATGGGTGACATTAGGGGTAATTGTATGTGCTGAGAATATAGGGGTCCCTGGTGAGGTGTGTGTAGGGAATTTACTCTGACTGGGACACTCCAAGGGTGTCAAAATGAAATACACAGGGGGGAAAATGAAAACATTGGTCGAGGGCCAATGCCATGCTATGCAATGGGCGCTTACACACAGGTGCAACAGCGTAACTTAAGAGTTGTGTCAATGTCAGCACAGTTAGCCACATGCGTGTCCATTAAATAAGCATTAAATAAGCATTGGACCTGTCGAAAATGTGTGTACACACATTGATGGAAACACATGGACTACACTGTACATGGCCCGATGACCCCCTCGGCTGAATCAATCTCTGTCCCACATTGTCTTCCTCCTGGCCTATAGTGGTACTCTTCTCTCCGGATTCTCCTTCCCCGCAGCTCCCTCTTCCTCCCACATTGTTATGTCCGCCGCAGTAGATGTGTATTGTAGTGAAGCACACTTAAGATATGTATATTGTACATAACTGGCCATGACACCTGTGTATATGCCTTTAATTAATGTGCCAGTCAGCTGCTGAAATTCCTACCAGAGGTCAGGCCAAGCTTCCACCCATTGTTTGTTTACACTACCTATTCTGCCCAGTAACTGCTTCTGACCAGCCCCTTGCCGTAGCTTATAAATATGTCCCTCTCAGAATGTTCTGGGCCATTCTGCAAGATCAATTCCCTGAAGCTAATGCTAGCCCGTGTAGAGGATCGACGAAGTGTCTCCCACACCTACCCCACCAACGGGATCAAGACTCCCCTTGTGGAAGGACCACATCCTGGGTGAGAGCCACAGCCACCTCCTTCCACTCTCAACAGCTGGTTAGGAAACTTTTGCCACTTTTTCCTCCATCCCTGCCATTGGGTTTGGTGTGAAGCCTGTAAATAATCCTTTTAGTAAAACCTGTAAATATTCCCCTAACCAGCTGAGTGGGTTTTACTTTATTTGTGTGTAAGAGTGGTGAAGACAATGTGTTTTGAATATCCAAAGAACCTGGTCGTTGTTCACCAAAGCGCACTACACGATACTACAGATATGGCAGAGAGATCTGCCTTCTCAACAGCCCATCTGTCTGCTGAACTCCCCAGGCTTCTGTACTACCACTCCAGGAGTAGAGAACTACAAATCCAAACATACTCCCGGAGTAGAGGATTATGAATCTTGACATGCTCAGGTTGATGTCACTTGGATGTCACTGCTACACAGTGCTGACCATGTCAAGATTTGTAGTTCTCTATCTGCCATATCTACCAGTAGGTAGGCCAAAAATATTGTAGGCCAATATCAGTAGGCCAAAAATATTTGGTCAGTAGGCCATACATACTTGGTCAGTAGGCAAAATTTGGAGTTTGACAGAGTTTGACATATATGATCATAAAATGTTGTTCTATAATCTAGTAATTCCACTTTAAGGCACATATGCTCTTTCAAACACTGTGAATTTAGAATTGCACCTTGTTTAATGAAATATGAAACTTTTTCTGCTACTGTGTATGTTCGCAGAAGCTGCTACTATCATTAAGAATTTCAATAAAAGGAATTGAGATTAACTGTGTTTTTGCTACGAGTGAATAGAAAGTAGGATGCGTTCAGCAGACGTGCACTTTGATACCACTGTAAAGTGCAAAATAGTGGGTGGGAGTAAAATGCGTATTGTTTCTTTGCTGTTCTTTGTTCTAAATGAAGGAAACAATTATGGCATGACAGCTAATCTTCTTTTCATCCATGATAACGTTGATGTTGATTCCTGTGTCAGTTATAGAAAAGCAGAAAACATTTTATGCTGCCAAGGACAAAGCAATATCATAAAGCCCAGCTGACTCCAGAGTGAACAATAACGGGATCTACGGGAATGATTATTTCCTGGGCATGCTAGTTGAATTCCTGACCTGAGCAGGGCTGACACGTATGATGAGAGAAAATAAAAATTACCCCCCACCCCTTTTAACTCCTTTAACATTAATAAATGAAGAAACGTGACACCAAATTCGATGGAAAAAGTGTAATACAACATTGACCACAGCTTTAATGAGAAAAACCTATATTACAAAAAGTGATGTCCCTGACAACGGCCACCAAATTTTTTGGTAAAACCGTATTACCCTTCCAAAAAAATGGTACCAGCTGGGTCACCAGCCTCCGTGGGTACCCAAATAATTATGACTCATACACTCCACCATTATCTAAACCAAGCTGGTCATGAACACGCTTTAGAGCTCACAGATTGTCCTTCTTGATGATTGCCCCTCCACCAGCATGTCACCAAATCATCCATGGATTTTCCTTAAAGGGCACTGCCAGGGAACCACCAGCTGCTGTGACAAAGAAAGAGGTCAACAACAACAGCAACATTAGTTAACAGTATAGCCAAATTAAATAAAAATCTTTCCTACAACACCAATCTAGCACCAAGTAAAGGGAGAGAGGTTGGGTCACTCTCGCCGTCTCCAAAGAGGAACTGTAAACTCCCTGCCACCCTCAACCTCTTGATAGACATCACTTTCTGCCAACAACTTAACCCTCACCTTACCACAGTCCGCCCAGTCAAGTAACCCTCCGCTTAGGCTCAGGTTATTAAGTAAATTTATTAGTGACATAAACCAAGTATTCTGAAGATAAAAAGAAACCAATATTTCTGATCTGCATTATAGTTTCAGGTCAGTGAATGAGAAAGATGAAATGTAAAACCATCACCATAACAGTGAATCAGAACATGTAGAAGGAGATAAAGTCCACTTTGCTTGACCATGTACCATGTGCCTCAATTCTGTTGAGAATGATGGATTCTAGAGACTCAGAAGAAATGCCCATGTGCTCATCCAGCTAATAACCCCCACAGTTGCAGATGTGTGCATGCTGCAACAAAGCTGAGTGCCTGAGTGCTTGGTGCCAACGATGTCTGAACAGTTTAGATTTAGAATAGAACTTTTGTTTGGTTCTTGGTTTCTGAGATATTTAATAGATAACTATAGGAGCATCATTGTCATGTGGAATAGGTTGTCTTGCTGATTTCAAATCAGGATAATCCCACCGAGCATTCTTCCAACAATGAACTTGTTGGACTTGACTTGACTCGACTTGACTTTGAATTTCATTTATGCAAAAACTACATATGCTAGAGCACATACCATGTTTAGGGGCTTTGCAATTAACGACCATCTCTAAATCAGTAATATGCACCAGGTTTATGGAGATGTGCATCCATTTTGTCCATTGAATAATATGTAGTGTTGAGCTTGAATATTCAAATCTCAAAGATATATTCGACGAATATCGGCTATACCGAGAATTCACCAATTTTATTGAATATGACAAAATTTGCAATATTAAATATTCGAGATATTATGCATTGGGAAGCTTATGGCCATGCAATTATATTTGCAATGCGAAAATAAATAAAACATGTGACCATTCATTTTAAAGGTAACTGTGATATGATTATAATATTATGATATATATTTTTGCAATTCATGGCCATACACTCTAATTGGGAATAGTAGCGTATTGCGTATTTGAATATTGTCTATGCCATTCATCACTAATAATATGCACACTAATCTAAATCTGAAACATGTTTCTGGCATTACATTGCAAATAGACTTTTTTTTCCAAAACAAAATAATATATTTCAGTGTGAAAGTTTTGAAAGTTTTCTTCATTTGAGAATCTTTCAATTACATTTTTCGTAATCATGGTTTTGAGTTATACATTTTTATGATAAACAATTGTTTCCCGAAAGCTTGTAAACTGTAAGGATAATTGTTTTCTAGTTAAAATTCCATGAAATTACTTGTACTGAAACTTCATAATAATCTCCCTTTTCCAGTTAAAGTTAAATAATGCCTATTAGAAAGCCTATGGTATAATGATGCCAATGCAAAAGATTTTCTTTTATTACTAAACTTTGCCTGCATTCATTTCTTGGACCTGCCGAACAAGGAATTACAAAAATATATATATATATATATATATATATATATTGTGAGGGATTAGCTGTAGAGCGGCAAGGTGCGGTACCCCCTGGATGGGTTCCCAGCAGGCAAAGTAGGCACAGCAAACAGGATTTGCAGGTGAAAACACGCAGGTGGTTTATTGGTGCAAGTCTATATACAATATGTACATCATCGACGGCAGAAAAGTCCATAAATCACAGCAGTCCAAAGAAACAGAGACAGAGAGTTCTGGCCACACAGGTACCTCAGCTCCCCAGTCACACACAGGACTGGTTCAAGGTGGAGGCCTCTGACTGAGCAGGTGAGGGGGTTTTATAGAGCTGAAACACACTCTAATGAGCTAACAGGACACAGCTGGTCTTATCCTGCACCAGGCCCAGCGATTCCAGCACCATCTGCTGGCCAGATGGCAAAGTACTCGGCATATTGCTGGTATCTGGGACACACATATATCCCATACTGGATACAACCAGAGGATTTGACAGGCTTCCTGTCACAATATATAAACTGGTAATGAGTAGCAAATATATGCATTCCCACTCAAACATCTTAAAAGCTTGGCCAAATACATATCATTTTAACCACAACGAGCTGAAATATATTTTTAACAACATGCTCAGCTGCCTGCTCTTACGATTGTCAATGCTAAGTTTTATATCTAATAAAAACATCCCACACATAAAACATGTCCATTCTATAGCTGGCGAATTTCCAATCAGCCTACCAAAAATACATGAGAAAGAAGGGCATTCATCTGGCAATGAAATGTCTTAGTAAACATTCGACGGGAAGAACCTAAGAGACTTTTTGTTATAAATAGTTTGGCTTATGTAAGAAAACATCAACGGTTGACCTTTTTTGTGGAAAACTACTTTAAAAAAAACCCATGACCAGTATGTTCTCCATCAAAAAAAATTATCTCAGAAGTTGATGCAATCCAGATGTCTAGCCAACACATTGAAAAGAATAAAAACAAAAGGAAGTGTTAAATCTTAGTTCTTAGGGGTGAAGTATATACCAAATAAGCCAAAAAATGGTTACCTGACAATCGTAGACAATTTGAAGTAATCACATTCCCCCCAAAAATTTTATTCCTATTTAAAGTACCCAAAATATGTGGCTGATAATTTTTCAATGCTTTACATTTTTTTTTACTTATGTGGTTCCCAAATTGTGTGATAATGCTGTCAAGTACTTTTGAGATTCAAGATTGTCAACCTTCCCACGATCCCATGGGAATGATAAATGATTGAATAGGATCTAGGCAAAGCAGCCAGAAGCTAGTTCCTCTAGTATTTTTTTTTCTTTTTAAGGTGTAATGTAAAAGTTAATACATAAGGCTCAAAGTATATTTTTACCTAAGATTCATCCTGTTTGAATATTGGGTGAAATTATTTAAATAACAGACCCTATAGCAGTGATGGCGAACCTATGGCACATGTGCCAGAGGTGGCACTAGGAGCCCTCTCTGTGGGCAGGCGAGCTGTCAGCCAGCACAGAGGAAAGAACTGCAGCCTATTGGCTCTCAATGCTATTGGGCTCAGCCAACCCAATTCTCTGATTCAATTCATTATTCACGAATAAATTGCATTGAGTTGGACTTTAACTCCTAGTAGGGAACCTTATTTAACTGCATGTATATCGAACAATATTGGTATATTGTAATGTGGTATATTTAACTAGTGATGGACCAACCCTCAGCTGCAGCTGGCGAATACGCACTTCTGCAAATACCTTCATTGACTTAAATGGAGGGCGACCTTCTCAAACCTTCAGGTCATATTTGTAGCCAAAATACCAATAAAAAAGTCAAAAGGGTACAAGCACCTGGACAGTGTTATGCCAGAGGGGGATCAATGGCTAAACTTCTCCCCCAAAATATGGATTTTTTAAAATGCTGTTTTTTCTGGTTTAATGGCCGGAAATCACATCTAGATTAAAAATTTTGCCAAAAGTTACCGGACAGTACCTTCTCCATCGCATCACATGTAGTCAGATCTCTCTGCAATGCATAATACAGCATACCCCACCCCCAGAGAAGTACTTTTGTAGCTCAGTAATGATGAACTACATGTAAAAGAACACCTTAGCTATAGCTACAGATCACTGTATGGAATATAATAGCAAAGTAGCTCAACTATCCCTCAATCAGCTCTCCCTATCTATCTAGTACTGGAGACACAGGATAAATGTAAAGCCACCGGGCTGCTGCTTTTATAAGGGGGAGGGGGTCCTCCAGGAAAGTGAAAAATGTGTTATTGACTGTACTGTCCCACATTACTACAGGGTGAGGGGTAGCACTTTGTCTCCATGTTAAGGTATAGGGTTGAACACCCATAATGTTCGCCAGCACTGCGAACTGTGAACATGCTATGTTTGCTTCAAACTTTTCGCCATCACTATATTTTACAATAAGCAACACACAGGAGTTTGAAAACCACACATTAGGCTATATATATATATAGTATATCAGTATGATTTGGGGTATGTAAACTTTTGGAGAATTTGACTTCATTCAGAAGTCATTTTTTTATGAAGGAGTTTGCTTTAAAATGTATTTAAATGGTATGCAGTTTGTGCTCTAAGACCATTTTAAACAATGGTCCATATGATGGTTTGCTTAGTTCTGTGCTAGTAGCATCTTAGATAGAACACACTTATTATAGATTATTTAATATACATTCTGACTTCCCATCTGTCCACATAAGATGGCAGATGGCCACATAAGCCATAACCTCAATACATTCTCTTTGTTCTGTTTTTACTTGTCTTGCTGTGTATTATATTTAAGTATATACAAACATTTGCTTACATTTTATATAACCACATAAAGCTTACAGTATTTAAAAACTGTGCTTTACATTAAAATGTTTAATTTGATGTTTGATGTTTGATTTGGTTCTAAGATTTATTTAATATATGGACGTATGCTTGCCAAGCAGCACAATGTCTCAATCTTAACTTAGGAAGCTACCTATCTAAACCCAACTCTTTTATCAAGCCTTTACTTAAAGCGGACTTACCACCAGAAAATTATTTACACATGAACAGCACTAGAAGTGACAATTATAGGGAGGAATGCATAAAAAAACAACTCATCTGTAATAAGTGATTTAAGAAGCCCTCCCTCACTTCCTGGCCCTGCTTACGTATGGCCCTGGTGATACGTCACAAGAACGAAGTATTTGCTGGGTGATTCTGTGATTTCGGCACTTCAATGAAAGAACATTGAGGAAAATTCTCTTAGGAAACCATTAAACGCCCCATAGTGGCCACCTGTGATATTGCACCCGGAGTTAACCCTCGGAAACCTGTCAAATAAAAATGGCTCATAGGATTCTAGAGAACAGCAGGTAAGTCTATTATTTTAGGATTGTGGAACCCTAAGCCATCATCATACCAGCTCAGAGGTAAGTCAAACTTTTTACATATGTAATTTTTACATATTGAGTGTACATGCACTTTAATGTGTTCTTTATGTTGTGAAACTGCACAAATGTACATGCACAAGACTGACTCTAATTGAGAACATTACATTCAGTGAAGAACTTATTATTACTTATTATTACTACTATTATTATTACTTATTATTATCTTGATTTACCAGAGAATAAAGAAAGCCATCCACTACAGAATCCTAAGATAGTTAACGATACACTATACACAGTGTAATGTGTGTTTTTTGACCCTGACTATGCATATTGAAACATTTAACTGATTTTTAAATTGAGAATAATGTAAAAAGTGTTGTAATATGCTAAGCTTGAATGAGATATATTAGTATATTGAGCACTGGTGCTCTCACCATAAAGTGGTATTCCATGTCTGTAGGTTTGGTACCTCAGATGGGCAGCTTCTGTATTTAATGTCCCTCTATGGTTTCTTGGGAGATCAACCGATTTTCTCTGTTGCCTCTGGTATTTTTTGGGATAAAAATGAAATAAAAAGCAAAAAATACAAAAGGATATTTTAAGGAGCAAACCTGTATATTCTACTTGTTGTTGTTCAGTTTGATTACACCATGGATGATCTTAGAATGAATTACTTACTTCTGTGGCTGTTGGTAAAACTGTATAGTTCCCCCTAATGCTGAAAAATCATATGACGATTTTAAGCGTGATGGGGATTTTATGCCCACTGCCCCTACTTAGTATTATGTCTCCTTGTAAAGGAAGATGAGGTGATAGGGTAATGGCCACTATCCCCAAGAAATTTACTGAATTTCAGATAATATTCATGCAGTTGACTCCATAAGCAAGAAAAAGTCTTGGGAGTGCCCAGGGCCCAAAAATTTGGGGATTTAGGTGTGACCCAGACCAGAGGTGGCCAACCACAAGGATAAATACAACAGACAAAGTTAGATATAAAAAATTCACATTTTATTCGTAATAAATATAATAAAAAAGAAGCCAACAGGCAAGAATTGGTCTACAGAAGCAGCCGTTTGAACATAAGCCAGCCTCCTCCTCAATCAGATCATGTCCATCAATATCATGAGTAAATACAGAAGGAGTAAAAAAACGTCCAAAATCAATGTATTAGATTGATAAACTCTTAGCTTAGCTTAGCTTATCGATATGTCCAAATGCGTCATCCACCCCTCGACGTGTTTCGACCACCTTTGGCCTCCTCAGAGGGGATGTATTAGGTCTGGGTAGGATGGATGGACTGGGTTGTAACCCCAGTGGATATTGCCTAGAAAGAAAAGAGGGTCATAGAAGAATCTTGTTCAAACTACCGTATTTTCCGGCGTATAAGACGACTGGGTGTATAAGACGACTCCCAACTTTTGAGAAGATTTTCATGGGTTAAAAAGTAGTCTTATACGCCAGAAAATACAGTAGTTCTTAGAGTTACAAATCAGAAGTCACATGCATATCATAGAGATGTATATCAGGTATTCAAATACGAAGACTCTTGTTTGGCTTATTCGCCTTCATTAGTAAAATTCATATAATCACAAAAATATTTAAGTTGTGGGTCTGCCCCTTACGGTTGGTACATTCTGATCAGAATGTACCAACCATAAGGGGCAGACCCACAACTTAAATATTTTTGTGATTATATGAATGAAAGCTTGGATGGAGGTGCCAGTTCACATTCCAATCTTTTACATGATTCTTTAAAGTTGGTCACACTTTATTTGTACATTGACGCGTTTCATGGCTAGGACATGCCAGTTCTTCAGGATAACCTGTAATATTATGGTCTGTTGACTTAAAAAACATATGTTGAAACACTGTATTAACCTACATCCCCTTGGGAGCATATTATGTTATTTGAGCATAAATATGTGCATGGAACTCAAATAATGAAGAGGCATATAACTCTCTCTATGTAAAAATGTATGTACGCTCTATCATTACTTTTACAAATTTAGGAATAAACAAGTAAAACAATATAGGTCATTCTACTCAATGCATTATTTCATCTATAGAATAATTTTAGTTTTTATCTGATGGCATCTCTAGATTGAAGTTTACAACAGACTTTTCCAAAATATTAGCGCGTGTTGTGCTTTAACCCCAATATAAAATTCTGAAGCTTGAAAAAGAACACATGTGGACAAATAGGTTCATCTCACTGCTGATGCAACTCCTTACAGTTGGTGGAGTACTGGTGGATACTCATAGGTGGAGGTTAATAATATAGGAAAAGGTGAATATGGAAATAAATGTTCCCACCATGAAGTCAAGTGGCATCTTGAAATGAACATCCTGAGACATCACAAGGGGTTAGCACTAAGTCTGAGGAGTGGTAGCCAAAACAGTGTCTCTTTCATGCATTGTTGTTAAAGTCTCTGATATTAACCCTGATTGTTCAAATCACAGCACCCAGACGGGGCCAGGAAAAGTAAGGCCAGTCTTGTAAGGTACTTGCTAGTCCTTGGAAGTGGTCCAGCAGGTGAATAACAGACGTAGTGTCCCCTATGGAAGTCCTTTACGCTCCATGCGAGCGGGGCAGCTTGCCACCCCACCGGGATCCGTCAATGGTGGGTGGGCCGGAGACCCTTGACCTCTTTGTAACTGGGGCTTGGAGAGATAATGCATGCTATTGCTCTCCCTGGCTGCTTGCACGCCAACCTAGACTGAGGTAGGTAGTGAGTCTTGGAGTGGAATTATGGGCACGGCAGCGTGTGCGTGCCCATAGCACCCGCCCGCTGTTTGGGCTCTGTTTCGGACACGGTAATATTGTTTACCAATGGGCACGTTTCCCTGGTGCAGCCGCGGGATGGCCCCAGATCCCCAATGCCTGGGCGTGCGTGAGAAAACCACAATTTTCAGTAGTGTAGATGTAGCCTTACTCTTGTATAACATGCTGCGTCAAATCTAGTAATCCTTATATTTGGTATAAGCCAATGACTTAGGAAGTTTTGATATTTTATAAATCAGCCAGGTTGTATGGCCAGAAGGCTAGGTCAGTAATTTACCATCATATTTCCTTACTTTTTTGTTTCCATACATAGGATACTGTAATAACATATTCTGTGCACTTACTCTGTACTTCTGTACATAAATCCTAAATTCAGCACTGGAGCTTTCCATTCCCACAAGCAAAAAGATTTGATATTCCTTTTTAGTGATTCCAGCCTTGTTATTGTTATAAAACAGACATTTACATTGAGCATACAGCCCCTTGGTGGGAATTTGACCTGGTCAGACCTCCAGCTGCTGTCCTCAACTATGTCGGCCACTTCACATGAACATACTAGGGTGAGAGCGATGCCATACTCTAATACATACACTTAGATATGGACAGGGGAACTCCATAAAGACTGTTTCCTTTACTGGTCTATTTCACTGGTTTTCCACAATAGGGATCTGAAAATACTACTGTCACTATTCTCCCCTTTTCTGGAAATTGGAAACTGGAGAAATAACATGTTGTTTAATATGACATGTATTACAAAAATAACACATTATTTGGTTAACTTATTGATTCATAGCTTTTTGGACATTATCATACATTTTTTACATGTGATGTAATGAGACGTGTAAAATGTGTTATGTAATTATTTCTGTAGGGTAAAGCCATAAGCACGAAAGCACTTCCTATACCCATTTGCATTATAAGACTTGGACCTTTTGCTCTCCTGAGGAAGCCCAGATGTCTGGTCAAATGCATCAAGAGACAAATTTGGAAAAATTACTCTTGTATGGGCTAAAAAGGCTTGGCATACATGTGACTGTGGATTTTTACCAATTCAGGAGCAGGATCTATTAGTTGAGGGTTAATATTGAATAGTTTACTTACTCTCTGGGTTTCAGGTTAGATCAGGACTCAATAGTAAGAGTTCTGTCTTATCCAGTAACCTGTAGTAATAGGGACGTGTGGAGAATATGACTTGTGCACAGTCTCCACGCAGTGCTTGTGTGTTTGGTCGCGCTCAGTCAGTCTGTGGGTAACTGGAAGTGCAGGTAACTTCTCTCGGTGGGGAACAGTTTGGGATTTTTAAGACCACTTTCTAACCATTTTATCCAGAAGAATTGACCCTGTGTGTCACGAAACGCTGTGCAGAAGCGTAAAGTGTTGATGTTTTTTACAATATTATACCAATAAAGGACTTTTTTGTTTGATATGATATTTTTTGTGGGCCACCACTAACCATGTGTATGTTAAACTGTATTGAAAAATAACTGTTATAATCATTGCCCGCCCCCCTTTATAATGTATAACTTGTAATAACTTTCAAGAACAATTTTTTTTTAATTTCTTTACTGACAACATTGTTTTTAATCTCAGAAATCAAGATTATTGTTTAAATAAAAAAAAATCAAGAAAGGAAATCACCGGTTTGGATGTTAAGATATATGGGTCACAGAAGGCCAGTTTAATATCAATGGCCATGGGTCACAGAAGGCCAGTTTATTATCACTGGCCATCCTGAGCTTCCCCACACCCTAGCAATAATAACCTCACCTCGCATTTCATTTTGTGCACCATTTTGAGCACTTAGCTATGCTCCTGTCTGTATGCTTGGATATGAAGGGGATGTGAGGATGCGCATTATAGGAGGTCATCCATTTTTCCATTACTTTTTTAACATTTGATATGTTGTAATATATATATTTGTTGTGCAATTATGTGAGTGACATTGTGGAGTAAGCTGGCAGTCGGCCTACTACTGGTTACACTAGTGCACTGATGGCGAACCTATGTTACAATGTACTAGAGGTGGCACTTACAGCCTCTCTTGGGCACACCACAGCTGTTAGCCAGCACAGAGGAAACAACTGCAGCCTATTGGCTCTCAATGCTGTCAGTTCACTTTCCCTCTCATCCTCTCATGCTCTCCCTCTCTTTAATTGCACACAGTGCCCTCTCCTATTCTATCTTAGAAAGAAAGTAGAGTGTGTATATACGAGTTGTGTGTGTGTGTGTGTGTGTGTGTGTGTGTGTGTGTGTGTGTAATTCAGGTTAAATTCCATGCCATGCCATCACTTTGAAATAAATAAGTGGATTTTGGGTTCCAGTTTGAGCACTCGGTCTCTAAAATGTTCGTACACTAGTGTTCATATTTAAGTTTGATAGCTAAGCATTTTACCATTCTGTTGCCTTTAAAAATGAACTTTGTAATGCCCCAAAAACATTGTTTCTTTTGATCTTGTGATGTAAATTTTTATAATAAATGTACACTTAAGGTCACATCATTCTGTATTTTGAATCCCTCCACATTCATCTAAATGTTAAAGCCATTAGACTGTAATTGTGTTTTTTTATACTTTTATAAAATTGCACTAGGTCCATAATAACGTCAGTTTAGTCAGCTGTTACACAAAAGTGGTTACAGGCATTCATATATTCTCTGTGTCTTTGTCAAAGAAAACATTAACTGCAAATAAGTAGATTAAACAAACTGCACACACAACTTTAGTACTTACGTACGTGGTTGACATTTTGCATCCTGCTTCTCTATAGCCTGAAGGCAACAGGGTTGCAGTAGGAAAGTCATTAGTAAGGACATAGCAGAGCTGAGCGCTCACGCCTAGGTGTGTTTACCTGGAGCAGTGTACAATAATCCTGAAGGTAAATGTCACAGACTAGCAGCTAGTATTTCTAGTCTTTTATTAAACATTATGTTTGTTCGCACAACCTTGATCAAGCATAATATAAACTCAAATCAAATGCATCAGTAAGATCAAAAGTCATTCATTTATTTTAGCAACATATTACATACCTATGCCTTACACTGGAAGTGGACAAGAAAAGCAGACACCTGGAGGTACCTCCATATTCAGTTATAAAAGTGTATGTTGTAAAAAGTCATGGGTCTACATTAAAGCGCACCTAAACCCATCAAATCTACTTTTTGCTCATCACTGGCAAATACGCCAATAAGCACAATCCTGCTTAAAAAGATAATACTGGATTTCCCTTGTCGCTCCTCCCCTCTTGTTAGAAGATGTTACAAAATGAAACATCCTTTCACACAAATACATGTCATCATTTCCCTTTTTCAAGCCTATGGGTATACATCTTCACCCATTAAAATGATCTGCTGACCTCTAATGGCCATACACACACATTGCCATAGTGGCCATAAACCGACAAACCCATCACCTAAAAATATATATTTTTTTGTATTTTAAAACGCTTATCCACTATTTTAACAGCTCAAAGATAAGTCAAAATGTGTTTTTTTTACTTTAACCTAGCATTATAAATTTATAAATAATACTCACCCCAAGCTAT
>CM070039.1:8013601-8029070 GCA_036250615.1 Ptychadena robeensis
ATGCGATGTTCGCCGCGAATAGTTCGCGCGCGAACAGTTCGGGACATCCCTAGTGGTGTGATGCTTCTTGCTTAGTGTGTTCAGAAATGCTGACAGATTATGTGACAATTAGATTGCACTTAAAGCTGACTTTATTCAAGAAATGATGTCACTTTTAAAGGTAATGGGTTGCACCTTTTTAGGGGCATTGTGGCTTAGCCCCAGACTCCACTATGCACCAGCTATGATCTGCTGATGTCCGCGCAAGCCTTCGTCATGGACACAGATGGGCTGCGTCGATAGTAGCCTGATGGATGTGGGGCTAGCGGATCTGGGGCTCTGACGGGCTGTGGAGCCAGCCCTGTCAAAGCCCCATTGCCGTTAATGGCCGGCTCAAGCACTACGTCAAAACCCCTGCATTTAGTGCAGGGGCTTTTAATCTACAGTGGAGCCTAAATGGCAAGTTTCAATGTTTTTTTTCATTCTTTTTAAATATATATCTTTCTCATTTCAATTCACCAACATTCCGTATATGTGGTCCATAAGATGCTCCTATGTATAGCATGCACCCAATACTTGGGAGCGTCTGATGGCTGATTACACAGTGCCGAGCAGAGAAAGGTGGGAGAGCTCTTTTATCTCTCTTAATTATTTGTCAGCGGGGCTTCAGGTAGATGTTCAATGGACAGATCTTCCATCTTACAGCTACTGGCAGCTACTCCACCTGTTTGCACCTTCAGAATAAAGGTTGCAGACATTTCCCTCCTGATTTTGAGGTGGGGGTGCGCCTTAAGTCTGAAAAAGTAGATAATTTTGTGCAGATCCATCACATAGAGATGCTGAAACATTTATATTACAGGTTGGAATGTAACAAAATAGGTAACTATTTTTACAAGGCTCTATGTATAAGGGTTTTATTTTACAGTTGGAAAATATAAAAGTTAGAACAAAGTAAAAATAAGAGTTTTATTCATTTCAGACCATTTGAAACCACATCCTAATACAAAAGCCACAAATAAGTATAAATACAGTCATTATGTATTTAGATTGGATTCTGATGAGCTTCGTAAGACACATGACATTTCCTCTAAAACAGGAAAAGTAAAACAAAACGAATAGTCGTATTTTTGGTGTGTTAGTCTTATAGTTTTACTGACAAAGAACAGAACCTTTCTTCTTTTTTGTCACATTTAGTAATAAAAAAAATATTTCTCAACGTGTTAATCTTGCAACGCTAGTGCGTTGAAAATATACCTCATACCAAAGATTAAAAAGGGATAGGGCTCAATTTTAAATTGACTCTTGAGAAAACCTTCAACAGATGAAATATGTCAAGTGGATGTGGAGTGCAGATGCTGACATTTGGAAGCTTCAAGTGTTTTGAACCAGTTCTAGGTGATTAGCACTGCCTTAAGTGAATGCATATTGCCTTTTAACCTTTTAAA
Organism: Ptychadena robeensis; assembly: GCA_036250615.1. Taxonomy (NCBI): domain Eukaryota; kingdom Metazoa; phylum Chordata; class Amphibia; order Anura; family Ptychadenidae; genus Ptychadena; species Ptychadena robeensis. The sequence goes on from CM070039.1 coordinate 8,015,026, forward strand.
ACAAAATGATGATTCACACCATGTGGAGTTTAATAATGAGATGAATGTCTATTTGAACTAATGGGGGCGAATAGAGCCTGTGGAAAGGACATAGTTTGGCTAAGAGCATTGGATATTTCATATCACTTGCAAATGCGAGGTTCTACTGACTCAGTGATCATATCCTTGGGATGAGTGATTTGAACTGGTGGTCAACAATACAAAATTGTGTTAGTGGACTTTACATAGAAACACTGGGAAGAAATGTTGGATCGCTTTTGGACACACTGTGAACTGATCATAACTGGCCTTAGGGTGAATGGTACACCTCATAGGGTTTAGGTGGTGTGACCTCAGTAGCTACATAACCTAATTGCCATCTGTTTTTTTCCATTTTTGTGCACTAATTTATAATATTATAGACATGGAGTTCCCCTCACTACTTAAAAACCAGACTATCCATTTGTCATAGAACCTGGAAAAGCCTGGCAAGGGGAGGGGGCGGGGGCAATTTCCCCCCTCCAGGGAAATACCAGGTCCTGTGGCAAACCTGGGCAGCCAGGAAAGAGGGGCCATGAGAGTGCCCCCCTCTTAAACCAAGCCTGGACGAACGTCATATGTTAACGAGGGATACACTCAATGTCAGTTTTAGGTCCAGGTTGCCCAGGGCAGCATCATGCTGGGAGTAGAGATGGTCGAATTTTTCGACTTGCTAAGTTTCTGAGCTTATTGCAAAGCCCCTGAAAATTGTATCATCACCAAATTTGCTGGAGATGTAGAGAAGGGTTCGAGGAACATTTTAAAAAAAAAAGTTTTACCCTAGCACATGTCATTTTTGCATAAATTAAGTTCAAAGTTAAAGTTAAGTTTTCACTTGACTTTGAACTTAATTTGTGAAAAAACTATTTGTGTTAGATACATACTTTCTTTTTTGTAATATACTCCCAACCCTTCTCTACATCTCCAGCATGGTGATTATACCATGCTCAGGGGCTTTGCAAATAAGTCGAAACCATCGAAATGGTCGCATTTTTAAAAAAAAAATTCGACCATCTCTAGCTGGGAGTGAACCGGGATGTCAACCGGGGGAGGCATCTGTCAGAGGTGGTTCCCAGGGTGCGGATCTCCCTAGGAACCTTAAAAAGGTTGGGGGCCTTATCACTAAAACATGGCTCTGTGATGTAGGAGTCTCTGGGTGGGGGACTCAATGGGGATCACAAACAATACAACCCTTCTGCTTACACACAGTTCCCACACCATAATACTCTACTGATACACCGATGTGACCATGACAAGGTCCCTCTGACGAATGAGCAGCTACAGGCTATACATGCCATTCAGAACATACAGTTCCTTTAAATGTCAGTACTCACCACCTCTAGTACACCTTCAACATTATGAATTTATAGGTTGCTCGATATGCCAGGGTGTTTCCACTTTCTTGCAGAAATTCCCTGGTGTATAAAGACGAAGCACTCACATGAAATCCAAAAGTTTCACTGGGAACCAGGCAAAAATCTGGTAAAAATGGGTTAGTGAGTAGGGATGGACCGAACTGTTCGCCGGAGAACAGTTCGGCCGCGAACTCGGCATGTTCGCCGTTCGCCTCGCCGGCGGACAGTACGGGTGTTCGACCCGTCCTGTTCGCCGGCCAGAAGAAGATCTAAATTCTTCCTCCGGCAGGATCAGAACCTGCGAGATCGTGCCGGAGGAAGAATGTCTTCACTACAAGACCGGGCATGAAGCCGGTCTTGTAGTGAAGATTCCGGCTCAGAGTAGGAAGTGACGTCAGTGACGTCACATCCGGCTCCCGCAACCAGGAACGATGCGTTCCAGGATGCGTTCCATGGACCGGATGTGACGTCACTGACGTCACATCCGGTTTTTCCGATTCAAATTCCCCGCCTAGAGGCGGGGAATTTGAATGTGTCCGCGAACAGGGCGGACGGCGGACATCTTTAAAAGTTCGACCCGCCCTGTTCGCGGACACTCCGGGCTGGTGTTCGCCCATCTCTATTAGTGAGTATTTAATTAAAGATAACTCCAATTAAACTCACCTGTTCGCCGAATTCCCCCAGTGATCTGCACACCAAAGCTTCCAGATATTACGCCGGAGGGGTGGGGGTAGGTGGTGCCATTGACCTCCATGTTATTGCCATGATGCTGTAGTAGTGTCCTCCCGGAGGGCAGAAAGTTGCAGCAACATTTAATGTGTTTTGCCGCGATTGCCTGGGACACATACGCAATGCCCAGGAGGTTAAGAAGTGTTGATGTGTACAGCTCCTGATATGAAGGGGGAGTGTAGCCCACTTGTAAAAGACGAATAGGAACAAGGATATGAGGCTGGTATTCACATGGCTGATCACAAATGGCCTTGTAGAAGATCAATAATCCTTGTTAAACCTGCTTTGTACCTTCATTATTAAATTTGATCTTTTCCTTTATAATTCACAGTACTAAACTTTGTTGCAATAGGTTGTGCACCCCGTGTCTTTGTTCCTATAGATCGCACATCAGGTCTAAGTATCTCCAGTGCACATAGGTGATATGTCAACTGCTGCAGAATAATGTGACTTTGATCGCTAAACTACAGTGGAAACAATGGAACTTAATTCACAAGCATGCCTTGCAGCCTGAGCCAAAACAAAAGGCAGAGAGTCGTGTACATAACTTTACTGCATATAAACAGCAGATGAAAAAGAAGTGGAAAAAACAGGAAAAAAAAGAACTAATAAGTAACTCTTATATTACTTTCTTGGCTGCAGAAGACTGAGGAATGAATGGCTGGAAAGACAGTCCCTTCTAACAATCCCTCCCACACACTGCTGTGCAAAATCCAGAACTTTCCAGAGCACAGCAGACAATGGAGTTACATAAACACAACCGACCACAGCCTGCTTAGGAAGTATACATGACAAATAAGAGAAAAAAGTTGTATTCTGTTTTTTCATATGAAATAAAAGTGTATATAATAGAGTGTAAGTCATAGTAAATTTATCCTCCAATGGCTTTGTATCACATTCTAGAGCAAAAGTAACAGGGTTTACGCCTGAACTGGTGCCACAAACGTAAGCAAATTATAGAAAGTGCTTCACGCTATGGGACACTGGCACTGTGACAGCTGAATCCCAAAAGGGAAAATTCTGCGTAAAGACTCTAATTGAAGTCAATTGGAGTTAAAGGAACAGTAATTTATTCCAGCATCATTTTTAGAAATTGGGAAACCACAGAATTAAGATCAGTTGATCACACTACATAGAGTATTCTCTCAATTAATTGAGTATTAGCACTTTGCTCCACTCTCTGTAACATTTTAAGGCTTATAATTTACAGAGAGCATTCCAATTATAACAACTTGTCACCTGCCTGGGCTCCTTGAAATTCTCTGTATGTTCAAGATAAAGAGTGTCGTGTGTCCCCAAATTTGCAGCAGCTACTATATGTATTTCACAGTCACTAAAAACAGAGAAATTGGCTTCTGTAAATAGATTGTGACATGGGGATATGGCCTTTAAGCTTTGTAGCTAATGTGTATTTTGCTTCAGCTGCGAAAGGCTATGACACAGTAGCAATTTTTATCTGTGTAGATATGTATTCAATCCAGCTAAACAAATACCAGCCAAAATAATAAAGTAGCATAGTTTTAACCATGTGGCATGAACCTCAGGCTCAAACTCCACTGCGTTTTGATAGAACACTGCAAAATTGTAGTGGTCACCTGTTTAAGCACCTCATTCATTTTCAATTTGCACACACCCTTGACATGCACACACTACAGGGACATTAAAAATAAATTGGCCACGTACCAAACATTAAAACCACTACAGTTTTGCCAAAATGTAGTAGCGTTTTGGCCTAAGGCTTCTCGGCACACACACATAATGTATACTTAGCATTAGATTTACCAATAACACCCAGTTAATCCAGTGTCTCAATTAAAGTGTCTCCCAGACACTTGAGTGACCAGTGTGAAAGGTACAGGCTTTCCATTCAGATCTATGTTGGCTAGTGTGAAAGGGCCCTCAGACTAGGAAAACAAGCCAGCAGCTATACTGCTTTTCTGCTCTGAGATTAAGAAAATCGTCAGCACCATGTTATATTGTAGTGTCATGGACTACCAGATTCTTTTGAAAGATGTGTTCTGCTCAGCACACTGACAATAAAGCTCACACACCAAGAACGGAAGGTCCACACACAAAAGTAGGGGATATTTACAAGTTTACTAGCATAGGAATATTTACAGGCACTTCACCATCACCTGTTGGCAGGGATGGGGCATCACCCCTCCAAGAGGGGTTGGCTTAAGGCTAGTAGTAGGGCAGATTAGGATTGTGTACATTTGTGAAGAGTAAAGAGCGGGGAAAAGGAGACAGCCGTCTAGACACATACCCAACCTCAAGTAAACAGCAAGTGCATCCCCCTTAAAGGGACAGGCACCACACAAACATATATACAGTGGACAGCATAGGAATAGTGTACAGGGCATATATACAGTAAAAGATATACAAATTAAGTGAATAGGCCCTGCCACTACCCTAGGCTAGGGAAAATCCCATAAGAAATACAAGCATTTATACCAATGCATTAAAATGTACAATAAGTGCAACTTACTGGTCACTACACTATATCATTACTAAGGGGTCCTTACCTGTGGTGGGAGTTTTCGTTTTGCTTTTATTTTATTTAATAACATACACTCATACACAACAGGCCAGGTTTACATCAATTTGCTCTAGTACACATTGGTCATCACATGTTTACTTTTGTCCAGTTAATACAACTCGATTCTGAGCTAAAATTGAATGTACTAGCTTAGATTCAGCAATCAGGCTTGTTCTCCATGATGATTCCTTGCCCATTCCATTACCACTAGATGATTGTCTTGCTTTGGTAGAAGATGATCAGGAATGTTTTAAAGCCGCTGGCCACGTTTCAGAAACGTCAGACCCAGACTGCTTGTGAGATGATGACATAGAACCAAAGACCTTTACCCAAGCTGAACTGAATGATCTTGTATGTCATTAAAAGCTATCTAAAGATCAAGCTGAACTTCTTGCCTCCAGACTTAAAGAGAAGAACTTACTTGCCCATGGTGTGAAAAAAACACACTTCATTAGTCACTCTTGATGGCTCATTGTGCTATTGCCATAATCTCAATGGACTCACAAGTGCACTGCCCATCTGAATGTGTCTGTTCATCGATTCTTCACAAATAAGCTTGAAGGCAGTTTAACTGCACAATAATAATTCCAACCTGAGCATACCAGTTGTCGATTTGAAAGAGTCATACAAGAGCATAAACACTTTGAGTAAAATGCGTTAGAGGGGTGATCCCTGGAGGGATTGTATTTGTGAATGTGTCTGGTGTGATTTTGATGGATTTATGGCTTTTAATTCCCGGAGTACGGATATGTGCTTTCAAACTTAGTGGAACATGAGCACTTTGTTGGATGCTATTAGTTTTAAGACACACTGGTCGAACATCTGAGGCGATTTAAATGTTATTGACATGTTGATTGGGATGCAAGGGAGATTTACCAAATACTGGTGCTTCCTATAACTGTGAGACAGCCGGTCATCTGCAGAACATTATGTCAAGCGGCAACAAAGAAACGCCTATAGACCTTGAACAAGCAGTGTCAAGTTTCTGCCTCTGGTAGATCTACCTCATCTCTATATGAAGTTAGGCTTGATGAAGAATCTTGTCAAGGCCATGGGTAAAGCAAACTCAAAAGGTTTTCAGTACCTTGTGAAACAATTTCCAGGATCAGCGCTGGAAAACTAAAACAAGGAATTTTCATAGTCTGCAGAAGAGTTGGGAGCTTGGGAGGCTTTTGTTTGGCTTGGGTACAAAAACGAAGTTCAGAATCTTCTTCATTCATACCAGAAACTTGGTTGTCGCATGTCAATGATGAACAAGGAGAACACTTTGGAATGGTGAGTAATGAACAAAGAACACTTTCACACAAGATCATTTTGTCGGTAGATGACGAGGGACACAGACGTGCCGCTGGAGTTAGTGGTTCCCCGTTAACAAGCGGACGTCCGATTCACCTTTCCGCGAACGGCCGCGGCCGATGTCTGCCCATGTATTACACTGCATTAGATAGCGTCCCTAACTGCTCGGGGCTTGTGCATATATTTTTCTGAGAAATTGATTGGGTTGTAATCTATTATCCATAAAATTAATAAAATTCTGAACTTATTAAAACATAATCAAAAACCCTCAAAAATAACTTACACGGATACCTAGTGCTTGACTTGTTTTCATATGTCTCTTATTTTATATTGGCTATGGAATTTTAATTGCATAAATGAGCTGAGTTTTCAGAAAATCCCTTTATGAACAATAAATTCTGTATTTCATTGTGCTTATGTAGTTTCCCAACTAAAATATTAATGCAGACATGTTTTAAATGAATACTAATTAACGTTAAACATATTAGGTTTTAAGAAGATTAAAGGATTGTGCCAAAACGTTGAATATGAATATAATGATGTCAATTGATTTCCAAAAGAAAAATATGTTCCCCAAATTGGCACATTGCGACATGATCTACTAATCCATGCTTTTTGGAAATTCATATGTTGGTTAACGACCCCATTTCTATGTAGAATACACACACAATGACTTCAACTGGCCTGCCCATCAACCCTTACACCTGTATTGCAGCCAAGTGACTATGCAGCAGTGAACAAGGACAAAAAACAGGTTTTATAGCGATGAACTGATCTGAACTGAAGTCTATGGGTAATTTTATTGTATAGAAATTATATTGAAAAACCTAACATAATAAAGCAATTTACCAAAAAATGAATCTTCCAAATTAGCTATCTGAGCCTGATCTGTATAAAATATTTTCAGAGTTAAGTATACTAGTAAAACCTTTGATACTTTTAAGCCTTTTGGATGGTTTTGATCTACTCCCTACTATCGGCACCCAATCCTATTTTTTATTTATAATGCAGGGACAACTAAAATGCTATTTAGAAAAACAGTATTGAGCTTTACGCTTTGGGTCAAATACAGTAGACAGGAAATGTTTATTTTGCCGCCAAAAAAATGATCTCATTTTCCTAAATGTATTTTTTTTTTCATAGAATGCACAATTTATTTTCAGGTTAATAATAGTGATGGCCGCAAAGTTTACCCGGCGGACAGTTCGCGGTGAACATAGCATGTTCAAAGTTTGCCATGCCTGCGAACATTATGGGTGTTATGGGTGGAGCCAATTTTTGACACCTTACCCTACAGCCAGGTGGGACAGTAAAACCAATAACACATTTTCCCTCCTGGAGGACAACCCCCCCCCTCAAAAAAGCAGCCCAAAGGCTAGTTTACATTTATCCTGTCTCCAGTACTAGATAGATAGGGAGAGCTGCTGCTGATTAAGGAATAGCTGAGCTACTTGTTGCTGGTATACTCCATCCAGTGATCTGTAGCTATAGCTAAGGTGTTCTGCAACAAGCAGTTCATCATAACTGAGCCATTAAAACCTTCTCTGGGGGTGGGGTATGCTGTATTAGGGAAAGGTGTTATAATCCTAAGCTGAGGTGTGTTGGTAGTTGTAGTTTACCATTGGCAACTAATGCAAACAAATTATTTTTTATTTGTAGCTGTGTGCCCCACAATATGGGCATATCCAGAAAAAGACTTTGAAGCAATAGCCAACGTTGAAGCCCCCCATACACCGTTAGATTACTCCATACAATTTTCTTTAGATTCTTCCAACAACTCTAGTGCCGGGTCCTCCCTGATAGAATACATAGTGATTGAAAGGTGTAGAAAAGTCCTCATATTACATGGTTTTAGTAGAACAAAAGTTGATTGTATGGTAAGATTGTAATGTGTCAGATGACACAGAGGAGATGGGGGAGGTGGTGCACAAGTGACCTACATGTAATTACTTAATTAACTTGCTGATTTTGTGAATTCATTTAAAATCCCTGAAAAATTATATTATTACAAAATTAAATATAGAGAAGGGTTGGAGAAACACTACAAAAACATTTTTTTTAATAAATTAAATTCACATTTAAGTGGTAAATACTACTTAAAATTGTGATTTTGGACTTAATTGATGCAAAAATTATAATACTAATAATTATATACTTTTTTTTTGTATTTTTTCTCCTATAACTCTTCATCAATTGTGGGGGTGATACCATGTTTAGAAGCTCTGTAATTAACTTGCAAAATCAGATAGTGTTATTTACAAGAGAATTTGTAGAATGTCCAAAAGATGGTGCTGCCGTCTGAGCTTGTTTACATTTCATCAGCCCGAGTCCAGCTCTAGGCTTATTTTTTTCAGCATTTCTTTTCAGCCCGAGGTGGATTCTGAGTTATCGCTCAGGAGGTTAAGACAGATGCATAATAAAACACTCAGCTTAACTAAACTGCAGAAATCATCTTACAGCACTCTCACTGTAGAAGTCCTCTCATAGTAAAAGTCTTCCCAAAGAAGAAGTCCTCTCAGAGAAGAAGTCCTCTCACACAGAAGAAGTCTTCTCATAACAAAAGTCATCTCACACAACAGAAATCTGCTCATAGCAGAAGTCCTCTCACACAATTAAAGTAATCTCAAGCCAGCAGTCTACTAAGCAGGAGTCTTCTTAGCAGGCATGCAAACATAGCTGTACCTACCATGCAGCCTGCCTAGGCAGGGATGAGCTGTGGAGATATAAGAAACAACGTAAACCTGCCTACCCCAGCAATTATTTGCACCCTAACCCCCTTTAAATGAATAGACACCTCAACTGTTTTTTTTATTTCAAGACAGTGTCCCCAAAGTTCCGTTGCATCCAAACAGCCTGTACTGTCCACCAGCCTTGGACCCCCACTGGCTCAATTGGTACTTCCAACTTGTAAGTTCCAACCAAAACTTGGGTCATCGACCCTCACCCGAGTCCGATGACTCCCGAAACTGATGACTGCCCTCCCACCAGCACATCACGCCAACCAGATTGTTTTTCGACACTGTCAGGGACCGCCCGGCTGTGACAAAAAGAAGAGAACACACCAACCAAACGCCATGCCTTCCATAAAACCATTTTCACCATCCCCGTAAGCTAGCGCTAAATCCTGGAGAAAGAGGCCACTTCCGGATCCGAAGCTGGGTTTTACCTCCACACGCCGCCACCCCTTCGACGTCACATTCGCCTCTTGGTCTCCTACTCCAACCCGTCCCCGTCAGGCACCCCTGTGCTCGGTGCCCTGGCTGGGGGTGGGTCAATCCAACCTGTGCCGGGAGCACAGATGAAATTCAAGGTACCTGGTGCAGCCTGCACTTGCCGCACTGGGTTAATGATACCAATGGGGCAAAGAATATGGACTCACAAAGTGAGATTCTCTGCACTTTAAGGTATGGTGGGGGGGGGGGGGGCAAAAGCGGTGAGGGAAGAACTTTCTAGATCTCCAGCTATCCTTTCACTAATCTCCCGCTGTCCCACACGACTGTGCTAGAGCAGTTATAAACAATGATGTAAGGTGTACTGTAGATACTTAATAGCAAGCATTGGATTGTCAAACCTGCAAATTTGGTAGATTCCTACCAAATTTGTCCAAAGAGCCTCTAATCAAAGTAAATGTCCTAGTGACAATCACTTCCCCTTCATACAAGTGCAATCAAATAAAAACCTGACAGATTTTCAATCTCCTTCCTATTATCCTGTACTGTTCCCATCAACTATCTCTTCATTTCCTGCCATTGTACAGCCCTATCACCGGGACAGGAAGTACGGGTAAACCCCAACGTGGGACGAGGACTGCGATACAGAAATGTGTTCTAACCATTTTATCATCAAAACAAAAAGCATTGTGTGGGTTAAGTCTTTTCCAGACCGTACAGAAAATATAGATTGTGGGAGTCCTATAGATCTAAGAGTGGGGTAAGTGGCTACACAAGATGAACACCAGGATACCAGGATAAAAACTATGGGCATTCAGCTGGTAGGCTGCCCCATCACTGTATGTATGTGTTTGTATGTTTGGCTCCAGTGTTCCTTCTAATAAAGGTAGCTTGTATTTTTAGTTTACTTCTCCTTTATGTTGTCATTACACAATATTATTTTGGAGTTATTTACATGTTTTCTAAACACTGTGTCCTGTCATAATCTGGAATACCCTCCACGGTGAAAACTGCCAAACAAGGTAACCCTTTAATTTTGGACTGGCCTATCTACACCTCATATCCAGAAGGGGAATAAAAGCCAGATTGTAAAGTAATTATAATCTCTTGAAAAGCAGCCAGCCACACAGACTGCATCTATCCGTCTTCATTAATTTGTGTACAGTTCTTTTTACTGAACAAACTTTCTTACGATGTGAACATGGAAAACTCTTAGGCAGCCCTGAAACTTTTAAGTCTGAAATAATTTTTTTTAAATCGGGCTTCCAGCAGTAGTTTGAACCCTGCGGAATGCCCCATATGTTTTAGGAGTTCTGACGAATATAAGCAAAGCATATTCTCAGAGCTGCAGTATGAGAACTTGCTGACTTTTTTTTTTTTTTTTGAAAGCTTGAAATGCTTTTGGCTGAGTTTCACTTTTCCTTGTAGACTTTAGTAGTCTGTGACTGTGGCCCTTCTCCTTTCTCAGTCAACTCTAAACATGTGCTTTTGTGCAGTTCGCTCTGTTAAGTTGTGTGCACAGTTATGTGGCCTCAATGGATTTTTTTCGCACAGCAGTTAAAGAGGGTAAACTTCTTGGAACACACAACATACTATCCGGACTGTGAGCAGCACAATAGCTGAAGATCTTTTTTTTATGTATATTTTTTGTTTCTGGATCTTTTTCTTTCTGTTACCAATTTCGAGTTTGTGCATCTGGAAATCTATACTCTGCACTACATTTAAATGGGTGACTGCATTACAATTAAGAAAAAGCACCTACAAAAGCCAATATTTAGGTAAGTCGTCTTGTACTTTGTTTCCTTGTAACTTTTCAGACGTACTACATGATAAAGTTGATGAGGATATAGTAGTATAGTTCGTAGTTATTGTAGTTGTCGTTGGCTTAGAGTTTAAAGTTTGAGAGTTTTAACCATGACGTCAATGTCTTATGTTGCTGAAAAGAGAACATGTTGATGTTTTTATCCGCTGGAAGTCTAGATTTACTTCTCTTGTTGTAACCGTGAAGTGTTAAGAGGGTGTCCTAGAGTTTCATAACACTTTATTCTTTATACATTTCAGTATTCAGATGCTTTTGTTATTGCTGTATTTCTGGAATCCGGTTTCAGGAGTGAATTTATATTGAAGTGCGTGTTAATTCAAAGGAAACCTCCAAATGCACATAACTCCCAGTTTGTGGTCGCTATAATGTGAAAGTATTGTAGCTATTTTAAAAAATGTTTAACTCATCCAGACTTGGACAAGTTAATGCCAGGACAACGAAGATTACTGATTAGTGTCTAGCGACTATGCACTTTGAGCATAACTTTCTATATAACCTTGACTGTGTCAGTCCTGCTTGTAGATGTATTTTTTTCTGGTGTTGGATCAAAACTTATAATGTAATCATGAGTGTAAGGTCATACCTTGTGTTTGACACAGCTTGATACATTGATAGTATACACACCGAAGGTTTTAAACTATACAGATTTGTGCGTAGGATATACTGTATATATATATATATATATATATATATATATATATATATATATATATATATATATATATAAATAAATATCTACATATATATATATATATATATATCACTATAAAACTTGTAGGCTTAGCCAACAGATCACTACGCCAATGAAAAGTCTTCAGTTCCTGACTACTGGAAACCTTACAACAAATACCAAAAAGGCAACAGGTTGGGTAGCAGAAAGTCTACAAGAAAGATAACTCCAAAAACCTTCCATGGTTTTCTTCTCCCCTATACCTTTTAGGCAAAAAATCAAGTCTGTTGACTGTACTTGTTCTATTAACTCTATCAAGTTATGACTTAATTGACAGAAGATTTTATTAAACAGAATCAAGCTTGCTTACCATATCTAAGAATAATTAACAGAAAACATTACATTGATCAATCAGACAATAAGTCTAATCAATACATTTGATGGACGCTGTACAGTTGATTGTTCTTCATGAAATATTCCAGATAAATGATTTTCAAACTGATTTTTTTATGGTCACCACTGGCTGGCAAAAGTGTTTTCTACACATAGTTTTTACAATCTGTACAGCTCTATGGCAAAAGAAAAATTAGCTGCTTTAGTAATTCATCATTCAGAGGTCAGAGCTAATGATACGTATATTTGCTGCAAAACCTGTCCTGCCAGGTGACATATACAGCTTCTTCTTCCATGTCTAATCCCAGACTCAGGAGACAAGTCAAAATAATAGTAGCCAAGCCGAATAAAGATCACAACAGATACATTCAGGTTTAGTGTGATTATCCCTAGGAACAAGATTTACCAATAGGAAACGGAAGGTTCACTTGCAATGTCAGTAATCTTCAGTAGTGCCATGTAATATGTCTACAAGCTCTGGCTGTCTTCTGTCACTCTGATTAAAATACCTGATCTCTTGTGGTGTCTACTATCTTTGCCTGTCTTCCCTTGTGTTACACACCCTGAATATTATGTATAGGAAAAGTATAGGGACAACATTACCTCTTGATTACCTCAATAGTTTGACCAGCCCCACTCTAAACACCTTAAGGGCTTGTTTCCACTAGAACATTTGGCTGCGATTTTGAATGCCACCCTACCGGGTTATTAATCGCATGCGTGCGTGATCGTTCTATTTGAAACAAACCTTAATTTTCGATGAGTATAATTTGTTTGTGAAATGAACACCTTTCTTCTTTGAAATGCAGACAATTTAGTTGAATTTATTTTAGTTCTGCTATAAATGCCAATTAGTAGAAACGTATCTGCTTTATGGCTGTTGTATTATGTAAAATGTGTAAATGTGTATGCTGAAAATATTGGCAGTGAACCTGTTAGTTTTGAAGTCTCTTTAAGTTCTGTTTGAGTTCATTTCTGCTCTATGCCTGAGAAATCCATTGACAATCTTTTTGTACTAAGTGTCAAAGCCTCACATCAACCAGTAAACATTGGAATTCTATAGTACAGACCACAGAAAGTTTGGAGTTCAAGGTATTAAGCCTAAAGAAGGGATCTGAAACATCCCAAAAGCTTGCTTTTTCAATTAGCCACTAAAAGGCATCACTTGAACTCCGAACTTTCAATATTCATTGATGGCTAACACTGTACAACACTCTACTATGGATAGTACAGACCAGAATTATGAGATGCACTCTTAAGCATCACAACAGTCCAGCTATACTGACATTGGTGAAGCATGATTTCCTCAATGCAAAGTCCTGAGGAAAGGGAAGAGGGCTGCTGAGGCCCAAAATGTGTTATTCCTTTGATTGTCTTTACTTATTAAGACAACTTTGGACTAGACTTAATAAACACCGTGGATTGATGTTTTTAAATTCTGTATCTTCTTTATATTCCCAGCAAAGAATATCTACAAATGTTGTTTCAAAATAAAGATTGTAATATAGAGGAGAGGAGCAGCACAACAGCAAAGTGGAATATTTTTTATTTGTTTGTTTTCGGAAAATCCATTTTACATACAATTACATATAAAATAAATTTCATTTTAATATAAATTTCATATAAGTATGTGGACATAGAATTAGGCAATATCTCCATTACCGTGTTTCCCCGATAACAAAGCACCAACCCCCCCCGAAAATAAGGCATGTTTCCGATCGCAGCGAATGAATGGCCACATTTAATATCAACCAGGTCATTCACATCTATGGCCCCAATTGGGGGCAAAATTTACCGTAGCAAGCAGACAGGAAGTAAGGGGCAATCCCGCGCCACCGCCAGGACAAGCTGCAGTCTGCTGTTCTGCCCTCACGGAGTCTGAGTCGTGCCAGGGAAAGAGTCAGACACATTGAAAGGGGTGACTGAGGTAAAAGGTACTGAGGGGGAAATGTCTGATGAGGGTTGGGAGGATGTCTGGTGAAGGTGTCCACTGGCACAGGGGTGAAGAAATCACTCAGAATAACACAGAAGGAAGAGAGGGGGCAATCAAAAT
>CM070039.1:8040500-8052100 GCA_036250615.1 Ptychadena robeensis
CCCAGCACAAAATTATATGATGAGGCCCTGAATATATGATGTTTAAGAGTATATCTTGAAAAAAACTTAAGAGAATATGGATGCAAATGCTGTAGCATTAATTTGTGGTTTCAAAATCTCAAGCTTTGAAATTCCCACCAGAACAAGCATTAAGTGCAACTCTTCCAAATGTACAATTACTTTACTGACACTGATCTAAAACAGCAAGTCCTTCCACTTTGTAGCCGCCTCTTTTTACCTTTCGTTGCATCCTCAGGATGTAAAGGTGAATCTATTCCATGAAATCAAGAATGCAAGGAGGTAAAATACATAGAGATGGTTGATGAGAAGTAGAAATATTTACATTAGCATGCAAATTGTATGCAGATTGAAACTGTGACAATCAGGTACAACAGCCGCTGTCCTTGATTTGTCCAGTTACAGTCTGCATGCAATTTGAATTTATTTGCACACTATTGTTAAAATTTCTACATTGACAATCTCTACTCAACACATACTAGAAAGAAGGCAATTACCAGTGGCAATTGCCAACAAAAAGGGGGGGGGGGGGAATGCAAAGTACTTACTACCACTGTCTTACGACCTAAGCAGAAACCTGATTTATAAAGACACATATCAACACAATATGGGAATGTCACCCTCAGTCTCCAGGAAGTAAGGTCACATGCTTGCAAAGGGTTTCTATTTACACTTTTGCCTCAAGAATTTAATTTGCATGTTGTATTCGAAAGATTTTCTAAACATAATATTAGCTGACTGAATTATGTCTATAATATTGTTCAAATGTGAACATACCCAAGGGAGCTGTTGGTCAACTGTTGTGGGTTCCTGGCATGTGATACAGAACTGACCACGGGGAACATTATTGTTTATTTTTCAAACATGTTTTTGCTGAAAAAAGGGTTAGAGTTGAATTTCACAAGAATAATTAATGAAAAAGCTAAGTTTGAACAGTCAAATAATTACACCATGTGCCTTCCTTTCCTCTAGAACGGGTTCATTAAGAACAGTCACTTCTGGTATATATACAGGGATGCACATAAGTGGTACTCTGGTACTCAAAAGGGGCCAAAACCTAGCTCTGCATACCTGTATTATTGTACATAGCTCATATGCGTACTAACAACTTGGAGGCCCTCCGTGTCTGGGCAGCTGTACCTAAATGTTAAACGTATACAATTTATGTCACTTGGATAACTGCAGGGAATTATGAATAACTATGAAAGGTTGTAGTTAGGGGGGTGACATTGAGAATGGAAATTACTTATCTAAAAACAAAGATTGGATTTATAAGGGTGTTGGAGATCTGAGGGATAAAAGTTAGAGTAGACATATGTAAGGGTAAAAAGAGAAAAAGCACCATGTGACAGCTGGAATGTGATTGTGAAAGGATGACATTTGGACTGCAGGTCGTCTCAGGGGTTAGTTACTAAGCACAGACAATTTCAGGCTTATACTACTGAGGTATGAGATCTGGGGGTTCAAACGTGTTGTACTGTGAGAGTTACATTTGATCCAAACGCAGCTGGTGACCTGTGGATGGAGACAGCTAATCAGAGGCTAAATAAGGAACAGGGAGGTCCATCTTCAGCAGAACCTACCATACAGGAAGATGATAGAGGACAATGAGGGGAACAGTGAGGAAGACCACATACATATGGGGTGAGTACCAAGCACCATCTCCTGGTACTCATCTGAGGAGCTCACTAAAAAAGTTATGTGTACCCCTGTATACAAAGCATACACAACAGACAGGGGCTACAATTCAGATCTTGACTAGTGATGAGCGACTAGGCAATATTCAAATTTGCATAATTTCGTGAATATCCGCCATAATATTCGATTCCATATTCGTAATCTCGAATATCTGCACTTGCGACATAAATTGCGATCCTAAAATCGCAATTGCGATCCAATATGCGCAATGCATGCAAGTCAATGGAGCTCGGATATTCGACTGGGAGAATATCCGTCATTTCCGTTTTAAAAAATCGCATTGTGATTATATAATCGCGATCCCATTCATTGCAATGGATTGCGATTCTAAAATCGCGAAAACTCTCGATCGCGTCGGATATCCAATGATATATTCGCGAATATTCGCGAAATGGTGAAGTAGCGATATTCGAGCTAAATATTCGAAAATCTAATATTCGAGCTCAACACTAATCTTGACAAGATACACAGAGGTGCTTTCTTAGGCAGCAAACATCTCTCCAGGTCCTCCTTGTAGATTCAGTTCAGTATGGGAACAAATTCTCAATTTATAAAACACACCCCTTGGCTATTTTCCTGTGAATAGCCCTCGTTTGTGTGGTGTTTGGGGTTGTTTCCATTATACGTCTAGACCCCTCTGCTAAGCGTATATATATATATATATTTATATATATATAGCGGGGATCCTGACGTATCTCACAGACATTGCCTGCTTGGCTCTGTTTACACATCCGACGGTGCAGAGGCTGAACGTACTCGACTACGTTCAGCCTTACATTGGCGGAGCGGCTCAGCGCAGTGAAGACAGATCCCCTGCCAAGTAGGTAAGTATATCTGCTACGCTTAGCGGAGAGCTCCAGACCTTATGGAAACAAGCCCTTCAGGGCCACTCTTTAGCACCGATTTGCCACACTGACATCAGCTATGACCAGGGAAGGGAAATGTCCAAATTTCAGTCATTGTTACTTCCCAGACAGACTTTTTGAACCTTTGTACAGAAGAAAACAGAAACAGTCTATACCAGACGTAGGCAAACCACGGTCTGTGGGCCATATCCATCCCATTAGGTCTTTTTATTTGGCCCTTTCTGGTTGGTGTCGAGATGCTCTGGCTTCCCTCTGCTCGTTTCCTTCAATTTCCTTCTAGAGGAATTTGTGGGTCCATGTCAAGTTTACTATCTTAAGCCTCTGTATATTATTATTATTAGTATTATTGGTATCGATTAATATATATATATTACATTGATATTCATTTTTTCACCTCCCTGGCAGTATTAATATTACTTTTTGTAACCGGTACTGAAAGTGTATCAATTTATCAATGTAATCTGCTTAAACATCCTACCCAGGTTGGGAGTAGTGATGATCGCGAATATTCGGATTCCGAATATTAATCGCAAATATTGGCAATTCGGAAATTCGCGAAGATGGTGAATATATTGCCGAATATTCGCAATTCTGGATATTCGGTATTTTTTATCCATTACACACGCCTCTCAATGCAAGTGGACGAATGGAAAGGCTGCAACAAGAGCTTAGCAACACCATCAACAGTTTTTTAATTGAATATTGGTGTGATGCGAATATTGCGAAAATCGACACTTTTGAAAATTCGCACCATGTTAAACATATATTGCGCGTGCGCGAAATTCGCAATAAAGAAAAAACCCCGAATATTGCCGAATGCGAATATTTTCTGAATGTTTTCCATAAAATTTGTGGTATGCCGCGAATACGAATGTTGCCAATGCCGCTCATCACTAGCTGGGAGGACTTGGGTTCGGGCGGCCATTACAGGTTGTCTGGCCCCTCTGTCAAATTTAAAAGCATATTCTGGCACACAAGTAAGTTCTGGGCAGTGATAAATAAAATAAGAATATTTACTTATTCATTATTCCTTAGAGCAGGACTCTGGTCCAATGTGTTTAATATCTGGCTCAGAAAAAAGTTTTTTTTTTTTAAAGAAATGAATAGCACAGGCATATATCTTTTACTTAACATTTGATGTGTTAAAGGTTCATCGTTATATCTGATGAGAAGGTAAAGCTGATTTGGAGCCTTAAATGTATGGTTTGGGGTTGGCTATAGTGTGGTTAAAGGATAATTGATTATGAAAGTGCCAATAAAAGTACCAATGGATGATACAAAATGATGACGACTGATGATATTGGAAGTACTATAGAAATCTATACTAAAACATTCATGCTATAATATTGTTTATTGAGCTAAACCTACTTCTTCCCCTTAGTTCTGTTCTGAACTTCCTCCTCTCCTATCCCTCAAGTCACCAGCTTGGGGAGTTTAGAATCTCCAAAGCTGTGCCTTCCATCCCTCAGTAACCAACCATTCAAACACATGCGCCTTCAAGAAAAGGTAATGTAACAATATATAACTGGCTGCAGGTCTAAATAAAAAAGTTTCAAATATGTAAATACACTTACCTACTTTTACAGTTGTATAGGTTGCTGTTCTATATTAGAATTTAATGCTCTGAGTTTACTGCACAGAGTCAGCTTCTAACAAAGTGCATTAGAAATGACAGCAAGTCAGAAAGAGCTCACCTCTTTTCCCATCTAATAGACATTTAGCATCATCTTGCCCAGGGGTGTGCAACCGGCAGTTTCGGAGCTGCATGTGGCTCTTCAGTCACATTGCTATGGCTCCCTGGCTGCCAGCCAACATCCTCCCTTCCGCCAGTGCATACACACTGGCATAAAGAGCTTGCTAGCAGCTATGGTTCTGTGCCCTCCTCCCCCCTACCCCCACCTGAAGCTGGAGCTGACAGCACCCCCTGCAGAGGGAAGACCTGCCCCCCACCTTCACCCCAGGGAGTGGGAGAGTTTCAACCATGCAGCAATTCAGATGGAAAAAAATAGAAAGGGCTGTGTATGAGAGGGAAAAGGGAAACACAGGAATTTTTTCGAGGAAGGCCACCTTTTATATGTTGTCTTTGGGTGATTCCCCATTATAGGTGCTGTTTCGTGTACCAGCAAGTGTGAATGTGTTTTGTGGCTCCAGACCAGACTCAATTTTACTGAAAGAGGGACCACATTTGTTGCTCCTTTATTCATGTTGCTTTTTTCTTATATTTTTAGTTTTTTTTCTTTCAATCATGGAGACTCAACATCACATGTGCGCATTACTACAGCCTACATATGTAGTACGCAGCTACGCATGCAGAATAAAAACTAGGTATGCGTAGCTGCAGTAATGTCTCCCTCCCCACCACACCCCCTCTTATCTTTCCTGATGTGTCAGAAAGAAGACGGTGATGTGATCTGTACATTGACGGCAAGTGTTCACTGGGGGCATTGTGTGGCTGAAAATGGTATTGCAGGGGATTTTTTTTCCAAGTGAGATTTAAGCTTGAACACAATAAATAGCTTCACTTTACCATGTATACATTACTGTTAAATTAACTTTTTAGATCACCAGAATTATTTCAGTTTACATTGTAAAAGGCAACAATTTATGTAAATTGAATAACATTCAGGGACATTAATATACATTAATTAATATAACTATGAAAATTTGCAGTCAGGGGTTTGAAATTGGGACGGTAGATACTCTCAGTTATAAATTACTAAATAAAAAAAGATTGGACTTTTTGAAGATCGGACTTTTTGAAGATCGGGGGGTTGAAAGTCAGAGAAGGCATATGTAAGGGTAAAATCTGACAAGAGAAAGGTTGATATTTGGACTGCAGGTAGACCCAGTGAAAATTTTAGGATTGCACTACTGAGTTATTAAGTCTGATGGGATCAAATGTCGTTGTGATGCTGTGACCCAGAGCCAGCTGTTGACCTGTGAATGGAGACAGCTAATCGGAAGCTCAATCAAGAACAGGGAGGTCTATCTGCAGCAGAATCTACCATGCAGGAGGCTGAAGCAGAGGACGCTACATATGGGGTGCGCACCAAACACCATCCCCTGGTACTCATTTAAGTAGCTCAGTAAAAATGTAATGTGCAACCCTGTATATATATATATATATGAAATAGTTCAGCTTATCCTATTTGAACATTTCCATAACATATATGCATTAAGCCAAGCTGAGAAATGCTGCACAATAAAAAATAGATTTTGATGCTAATGGATCTGGAATCTGTTTTTATCTTTGGTGCTTAATCCAGATCAGCTCTGGATTACCAGCGACTTGTCCCCTGAACTTCCAGAGTGCAAGCTGGAAACAAGCAGATGTTTTGGTATTCCTGGCAGTCGTCCCAACCTCTCCACTTACTCAAGTGCAGCCCAAAGATTAGTCTTTGATCACACAATTATGCCCTACTTTGGAGTTTTGCTTATAGAGAACACATAATATTATTTCGTATAACTGTGTCTTTGAGTTTAATGGAAAAATATTGTGTTTTCCTTTTTCTCTTTGTGTTTATGGAAATCACATGGTTGCTTTAATAAAAGACAGATGTGGTCATACCCCACCCATTGGCATGAAAAAAATAAAAAAAGTATTGGTTATAATCTATTCCAAATGTTTCATGCACATGAAAGACTGAATACAGCAAGGGCTCTGCAGACTAAATTATTGGCGAAAGACATCTTGATTTCTGAAGCATCTGACATTATAATTATTTGGTGCTTTGTTCCGAACTGAATATTTGATAGAGCTTCTGTAACTTATAAGTCAATTATAGTAGACATGCAGTGCTTATATATACGACATAAATCTAGGGAGCTATACACCAAACATATTTAAAAATGAATTACTCATGAAATAAGAAGGTTTATTGGCCCTTAAGATTGCTCACTTCTGTTAACATTTACTTTTCTCTGTTCATCATTCTTTTTGTGTATTTATTATTATTATCATTTATTTATATAGCGCTAACATATAACGCAGCACTGTACAATACATTAGAGTGGAGATACGACACAATATAGTACACACAAGAACAGGAACAGGAAGAGGAAGACCCTGCCTGGACGGGCTTACAATCTATTTATAGATATAAATATATACTTAGAGAGTAAAGGGTCCTAAACTAGAGGTGGGCGTACATAGGTTGATTTTTCAATCGATTCCCAAACAATTGATCACCATGTGCCTTCTCTGGGATCGATTGTTCGGGAATCGATTGTGGCCACACCTTTTTGAGCCGGATCAATTAATACCCCTCAAAGAAAACTTGATCGAACAGGGAACCAACTTGTTTGTAAACCCTGTTTAATTGCCATTCTTTGTATGGGGATCGAGGATTGATTGCGCAAAGTGGTGCGTAACGATTCTCCATTCAATCGAGGAGTGCTCAACATTATCACACTGTGTTACATACAATATGAAAAAGGGTTTCCACAGGATGGGACTTTAGGTGGAAAACTGGATTGAAACACTTTAATAGATCACACATTTATCAGTCAAAACACCAGTTTTTTTAGTGAATCATATAGATACAACAATCACCAATATGCTTAATTAAGAACCGCACCATCACTTTATATTCTGGTTGTGTACTTGCTACATGTTTCCCCAGAATGGCTTCCTCAGGCTGTACACAGGCTGATGGTTCTGGATCCATTGGTGAAGGTTTTGGGTATTAGTTTCACAGTGCAAGTTGTCGACAAAGAGCGCCCCTGTAGTTGGGCTTCTTACAAGGGGGGCCCGCCAAGGGAAGGCATGGCAATTGTCTTGCATTCTTATCTAGAAAGTAGACTGGTAACATCCCTGAGCAATACTCCAAAGGGAATGAGCCAGGATCAGGGTACACAAATCTGCATATTCCTGCATGTGTCTCTTATCCACCATCATCCTCCAACAGGATATGTACAGTGGAGGAAATAATTATTTGACCCCTCACTGATTTTGTAAGTTTGTCCAAAAGAAATGAAAGTCTCAGAACAGTATCATTCAATGGTAGGTTAAATTGTAACAGTGGCAGAATAGCACATCAAAAGGAAATCGAAAAAATAACTTTAAATAAAAGATAGCAACTGATTTGCATTTCATTGAGTGAATATATTTGAACCCTCTAACAAAAAAAGACTTAATACTTGGTGGAAAAACCCTTGTTTTGCAAGCACAGAGGGTCAAACGTTTTCTTGTAATTGATGACCAAGTTTGCGCACATTTTAGAGGAATGTTGGTCCCTCCTCTTTGCAGGCAATCTCTAAATCCTAAGGTTTCGAGGCTCTCTGTGCAACTTGACTTGAGCTCGCCTCCATAGGTTTTCTATTGGATTAGGTGCAAGACTGACTAGGCCACTCCATGACCTTAATGTGTCTTCTTCTTGAGCCACTCTTTGTTGGCTTTGCTGTATGTTTTGGGGGTCATTGTCGTGCTGGAACAACCCATCCCACGACCCATTTCAGTTTTCCTGGCAGAGGAAAGGAGGTTGTCGCTCAGGATTCACAATACATGGCTTCCGTTTAATGCGATTAAGTTTCCTGTGCCCTTGGCAGAAAAACCACCCGCCCACACCAAATGCTCCACCCCATGCTTTGACGTTGGGGACGGTGTTTTGGGGGGTCCTAGGCAGCATTTTTTTCCTTCCTTCCTCCAAACACAGCGAGTTGAGTTAATGCCCAAAGAGCTCTATTTTTGGTCTCATATCAAACACCACAGTCACCTTCTCCCAGTCACTCTCTGAATCATTCGGTGTTCATTGGCAAACTTCAGACGGGCCTGCCACATGTGCCTCTTCCTGAGCAGGGGACCTTGCGAGCCCTGCAGGATTTTAATAAATCCATTGCGGTGTATGTGTTTCCAATGGTTTTCTTGTGAACTGTGGTCCCTGCTAATTTGAGGTCATTAAACTACTCCCGCCCTTTCTGCTGATTCTAGGATTTTTTTTCCTTTCTCAGAACCATTGACCCCCCACGAGGTGAGATCTTGCGTGGACCCCAGAGCGAGGTCGATTGATGGTCATTTTGTGCTCCTTCCATTTTTGAACATATCGCACCTTCTCTCCCACTTCTTTGCTAATGGTTTTTGTAGCCCATTCCACATCCAGCCTTGTGCAGGTCTAACAATTGTGTCTCTGACATCCTTGGACAGCCTTTTGGTCTTCCCCATGTGGAGAGTTTGAGTCTCTGCGTGATTGATGATTCTGTGGACAGGTTGTCTTTTATACAGGTGACTAGTTAAGACAGGTGTCCTTAAATGAGGGTGACTAATTTGAGTAGAGTAGTCTAACCACTCTGTGGGAGCCAGAACTCTTAATGGTTGGTAGGGGTTCAAATACTTATTTCACTTTCACTCAATGAAATGCAAATCAGTTGCTATCTTTTATTTAAAGTTATTTTTTCTAAATTTCCTTTTGATGTGCTATCTGCCACTGGTACAATAACCCTACCATTGAAATGATACTGTTCTGAGACTTTTCATTTCTTTGTCTGGACAAACTTACAAAATCAGTGAGGGGTCAAATAATTATTTCCTCCACTGGTATATAGCCACCCAAATATAAGGCCAAGGTACATATACAAAAAAATCTGAATGATTTGAGTAAATTTTTGTCTCTAGCTTTTTTTTTTTGTTTTTAACGTAAGAACCTTAAAAAATCTTGTCTTGACTTTGAACCTAATTCATGCAGAAACTACATGTGCTAGAGCAATCTTTTCTACAGTAATATGGTGATGATACCTTGTTCAGGGGCTGTGCAATTACTTAACACCATCTGTGAAACGCCTTGATTTTTGTCTCTTGATGCACAAGGGTAACTGGATTTTCCCAGAGCTCAGTTCTAAACAACTGCTATCACAAATACTTTGTACTAAAACCAATTATTTACATTTGGATCAGTTATTCCAGCTACTGTACTTAAATTGCACAATAACAACTTTTACATTTTTTAGTCTGGCTAACAGCCTGCGTTCTACTATCTAGTGTCTAGAGAATGTAAAAACATCCATTAGTTGCATTGGCTTTGGTTTCATTGTGAACTTGCTGATACTATAAATGTCTGTGTGAAGGATTTTAGGGTGAGTTATAAACTCATCTTTTACAGATTACCACAACTTCTGGTCATATCCATTTGCTTTGAAATGATTAGGAAGTAAATATAATTCATATCAGTATAAATATATTTTGTATAAAGTGATACCAGCACATGAATTCCTGGTGTGGAATGTATCTCAAAATAGTACAGAGAAACTGCTTATCTGCTGGTCCCAAGATGACACTAATTCCTGGTATATAGTCTGGAAAAGTGGCCTCTGGGGATAGAGGGAGAACAGAAAACCAAAGCTTCATTGGATTCATTTTTATTTTGCTTAGTTGACATTTGTTCCTTGGAGACCTTAGACCTTTTTGCATAAGAACTTAATTAAAGCATGCTCACAACAATATTATATTTCTTTATGAATAGACAAATATGAAAAATCACATGTGAACTGTTGTCTGAATGGAATCCATGCTACATTGGCATACTTTACCTATCGAACACCGGATTACTTATCTCAAAAGTGAGATCTTTCAGGAATTTAGGGAGAGTGTCATTATCATTGGTGTAGATCAAAAATTTAGTCTGGGTCTACACTACCCAGAAGGGGACATTAGGGTTACATGAGCGTGACGTATCCATGGGGCTCGCCGTGGTTTGCCTGCTTTTTGGGCACTCTATTTGGAGCTTATAGGGCATGGTATGTTCCACATTGTCAATACCAGGCCCTATTAACTTTTATGACCAAACCCCACCCGAAAACACATCAGAAGCACTTTACTCAAGTCAAATAACACACTCCTTGTTAAGATGGATCCACAACGCTCGGTGTGGGTCATGACGCACCATTGGGGAATGCCCGGGGCATTGGCACTGCACGGTTTCCCCCACGGTCCAAAATACATAGTATAGGCCCAGCCTTACTCCTGACCCTCATAAGGACACATACCGAGGGTGTGTCAGGTAAGATGTTCATGTTTAGTTATTGATAAGTTATTATTATTAATTATTATTACTAACTTGTATTTATATAGTGTGTCAATGTAGATGTTTATGTAGCAAGTCAGCATATCTCAGAGAAGCTCACACTTTACAATGTCCATTGAAAATGTCCCAACCGTAGCCATATATGTAACCATGTGTTTGTGTTAAAAACTTTAAAAATATTGATGTGATCTCCCCCTTTATTTAACAACCGGACTCACTTTCTGGCATAGGGTCTGACAGGCTTGGTAAGGAGAGATGCCTTAGAGTAAGAGCCATGTCCCCTCCCCCAGGCCATTCTAGAACCACAAAAAGCGCTCACTTGTGTGCCCCCTTCCGAGCCAAGCCAGAAAAAGATGCCATAACTCAATAAGGGGGAGACACTTGGTTGAGGTAGGTGGCCTCATCCCAACAGAAGATCCTGAGAATTCTACCCCCCCACCCTATCCAAAGAGTACAAAGATCCCCAGGTGTGATTATTCCTAGGTACTTTCATTAACCCCTTAATTATAGGTAAGTTGCTCTATATAGTATTCACCCTTTCACTTTGCATTGAGTCGGGATGGCCGGCAGCCTTTTAGCTCTTATCTTGGATGTAAATAAAGTATAAGATGATTTCCCTGGCTGAAAAAGTCTTCTGCAGGGCCTGGTATTGCCTGGAGGGAGGGGGCACACTTGTCTTGAACCCTCCTTTACCAGGTCTGTCAGACCCTATGCTATGGGATTTTATTATAAAAAAGAGAGGAGTTGCCATTATCAATGTTTTTTATTTTTCAAATAAACTTAACAGGGTTTTAAATATACTAAAATTGGACAGCGTTAAACACAGCTCTAGACAAGCCTCTGTGTGAACCTACCCTATAGGTCAGTCTACGTACAACTTTTCAGCTTTTGGATGATGGTCAATAGTGATGGCGCGAACCCGGAATTTGATGTTCGCGAACGACGAATGCGAACCTCCGCAAATGTCCGCGAACCCGGCGAACCCCATAGACTTCAATGGGCA
>CM070039.1:8070843-8086226 GCA_036250615.1 Ptychadena robeensis
TCAAGCTTAAGGCCTGCCATACACATGGCCAAAAGCGCCCGATTTTTCACATGGACCGACAGGCGGGCGCGCTCGCGCATTGGTCAGATGGAAAAATTGGCCGGCTAATCGGATGGTACCCACATGGGCCGGACAGTCACTGTGCCCCACAGCTCAGCGGCAGAGAACGGGAATGTACGATAATCTCTGGCGATGTAAGCCGATGGCATTAGTTCAATGAGACCAGCGTCTCAATTAAGACAAGCCGGCACACAAAGGGTGCCGGGCCAAACTGAAGGTGGCCCCATAATGCACCGGGGTGCAAACGTGATGACGTTTGCACTCCGTGCCATATAGGAGTAGGTCTGTCTGACCTACTCGATGTGTATGGCAGCCTCTTTTAGTCGAGATGCATATTGATATTGTGATGTGGGGGCCACTGAAAATTTACACATGTTCCATAGCTGATGGTACAGACAGATAATAGTCTGATACCGGTAGATACAAAACAAATGCAGAGATGACCAAAAACACGATTAAATGCATTAGCGATCAGAAATGGAGGAGGAGGCACAATAGGGTGTAACACCCCCTCAGGTGGTGTGTATGTAACGATATCTGTTCATCTGTATATATATTTATTATATATATATATATAATAGAAATCATGGAGTATTACGTGAAAAGCTGTGGAAAGGAAACACCCAACAGCACGAAGTGTGACAACAAGCCCCTTAGTGTTTGATTAATAAGGTTTCTCCTCATTTCCTTCTGATAAAAACCATGGTCACTTTAATTTAAATAATAAATTTCTCTATGGCAAATGTGCACCATGCTGTAAAACCATATGCGAAATTGTTACATTTCACGGTTCACAGTTACAATATTTTAGGGAGCGATGAAGAAAGGGAAAATGTTTGTAAGGAAAGGAGACAAGATGCAAGGATAGGACTAAATATTAATACAGCAAAGATCTGTATTGCCTAGTGCAACACGTCCTCAGAAAAACTACCAGACTTAACATAGCAAACCTACAAGGAAAATATTGCCATTATGTTAATGCCTGCCTTTCTTTGTTTCTTGCGCTATTAAAAAGTGTGATCTTGACATTTCGGAAATGCCATGGCATGCGGTATTATACATATGAAAGAAAATATTTCCAGGTTCCTTTGCCCTCAGTAATACTGTTTGATTGCGATATTTCATTTTATCCATCACATCTTGTGGCTACATGTGTGGCATAGTTCCAGTAATAAAAAAATTATATCCTGTGTCAACAATAATAATAAGTATTCGTCACAATGATTTGACTGTGTTCCAAAATGTTTGGACCAGGGTGGAGCGGTGGGACATAGAATGATATTTCAGCAAGGCAATTGATACAGTTCCACATAATGAACTTAAAAGGACAAGTTATTAAAACATGGGCAATGAACCCCCTTGGATGGTCCAGTGGATAGCAATTGGCTTCATCAGTGTGTGATTTTACATTGTGCATTCAGTTAGTGACTAAAGAGTCAATAGCAGGGTATACAGGGACTCAGGACTCTAGTGTAAAGCCCCCATAAATGCCTTAGCTTTCATCCTGATCGACTGATGTGTGCGCTCAAAAATCAGGGGAAAATCTAAGGTTATAGGGGGCTTCATTCTATTTAGTGCCTAAGTTGTGCACCTTTCTTGTTGTTGTTTCCTATTGTCTTTCATAAGAAGGCCACACTCCCTATTCATATCAGGATCTCACCACCTTCTACTACTTAATCACTCACCCCTCTTACGGACCATTTTTACTGTGTGTTCATTACCCACCTGATGGCCTTTCTGGCCACGTACATACTTCTACTGTGTGATTGTGATTGATGCTGACAGGTGTGCAGAATACTAAACTTTTAGCTTATTTACCATCAGACAATTATTCCAGTAATGTGACTTAATCAATCTACTTTTAACTTCGTGTGGACCTGGCTTGTGAGAGAACCTAGCTATGAAAGGTCAAACCACTCCGGTTCCGGCGCCACATGACGGATTTAGTTTAAGTAGTGTGTGGGGGAGATGCTCCTCCCAACGCTGGATGGAATATTAATAGGCATTAAAACGGCACGCACGCCCCAGCTATGCTCCAGTCCGCACGCAATATCTAGGGAAACCTGCGAAGGGACCCCAACGGCTTACCGGCTCCTGTTTCGGCACGCTGAAGATACCACAGAGACCTTCGTGCCAAAATGGCGCTCCGTCCAGCGCAAGGCGCGCAGAGTCAGCTGCCATGCGCAGATGAGCCCAAAAACTGATCCTGGGTCAGGCCCACGAATGGGGCGCGCCACCAGATAAGGGATTCAAGCATTGTGAGTGACACCGGGGAAACTCGGCCGCCCACAACAGCTCCGTCTCGTAGCCACGCCCCCTTTGGAAATAGGCCGGGGACTGGAGGATTTCGGCTAGGCGGTCTACCAGGATACGAACTGCACTGCAGCCTTACGGCATTATAGCAGGCCCCCCTGCCAGTCAGGGTGAAGGAATCCTCAGCTGGGTCACCCTTCAGTACGGAGCTTACAGGAGACGGCGAGACATTGCATCGGAGTAGTAACCACAATTAGCTGACGCAAAGAGACACCCTTTACACAAGCTAAGTGGACCATTTTATGGGAAGTACGGTCCTGAGTGAAAAGAGGACTGTCCCATTTTGTACACCATAATCGGTCATGGATAAATTCTTGGAGGTCACCCAAACCACGGCCTCGGGCAGGGGCCCAATCGGCCCTGCACCCCCGCAAACGAAAGCCAAGGTTGCATGGGTTAGACTCGCTGGAGGATGCTCCCTGTCGGAGGGCGACCAGGAGGACCCAAGTCAGGCGCAACTGGCCATGGCAGTGGCCCAAACTGCGCTGCAGCCCATGATACAGAAAGCAGTGGACCGTCGGTAGCAAGGGTATTAAAACTTTGCGCCACAAACTGGGAGCACAAGAAATGTGTATCGCAGAAGCGGAAGGGAAACAAGGATATCAGAGCTTGAGGACGCTCTCAGGACCAAGTAGACCAAGTCCGGCTCTACAACGTGAAGTAAAGAGCTCAAAGCTAAAATGGTGACTACGAAAATAGATCCAGACGCACACAACGTTACCGGGGTACCCAGAAACGTACAAAAAACCGTCCCAGTCTGCACGAGATCTGCGCCCACGTATTCCAGAAGAACTTGGCCTATCTGAAATCTGCAAGGGGAAAGGGCCCCCCATCGCCGGGGACCACCACAACCCAACCGCAAATGAGAGCGTACCGCCACGACCACGCTTCGTCTATGAGGGACCACACAAGTCTCCTTTTTGCGATTAGCGGCTGAAAGTATCCGCCAAAGGAGGTCCTTTAGCAAAATAGCACTTGGTTGTATAACAAGAAAATTCAGTTTCCAGCGTGGATTAACACGGCGGTGTGGTCTTCGGTTCAGTCCCCCGGATGGGAACAATGTGTCTTTTCGAGACCCGGCGGAGGCGTCTGAGTTTATTGCTGCCTTTGAGATTCGACTTGATTGACGGCGGACACGGCACCAGTCTGATCGTGGTGGAAGGGGTGATTCTGGTTCGTAGCCCCCAGTTATGGACTGCCTTCGGCACTCCGCTTTCCCCTGACTTCTTTACACGTTGCACTTCCACTCTTTCCCGTTCTCCGATCCTCCCTCCCGGGTGAGCAGCGGGGATAGAGATCCCCCCTGCTCGACTCCAACCGACCACCGGAGGAGGGCCCACCCACACGCGCCCGCAAGCGGAGGGGTTACTTCGACTGCCATTCGCTTCCCCTCCCCCCCCTCTCTCTTACCTACGTCGACCTTAACACCCTCCTGTCAATCGCCACGCGGGACCTTACACAGTAGAGTGGGGACGCCTCGCGCCTGAGCCGGACTATGTCTCACATTCTCCTTCAAACGCCTGTTAATGTGCCCAGGTCATCGTCACGCGCTTTTTCCTTTTCCCCCCCTCCCTTTTTTTTTTTTTCTGGGAATTCTGTTTCTTGGTAATAAGTTTTGCAAATATTTTTTTGTGGTGGAGTACGATGTGGCCCCTATACCCAAAGTTTTTTGTTTAAAAACTACTCCTCATGACTTTATCGGGGCGTTTGAGCTGATTTGAGATGATAGATAGATCATGGTGGAGTTGGGTGCAGGTGGGTGCGGATTCTGATTTTTATTTTACCTCCGGCGGGGGGATCTCATGAGACCACCTAACGTACCACATGTGGACTCAAGGGAAGTCACTTAATTCCAGTATTCTGGTATTTTCTCAGTTTTTTTCTGTATGTTTCTATGTGTGTATTAGAGTTTTGTTAGTACTGTTTACCCAGCATAACCAAATATCTTTAAGTCAGTGTGTTTTTATGCAGCTGTCCGGGGCTTACGACTGACCCGTGGGTTCCAGGGCTGGCGGGGGATGTGGCCGTCCTCGTTGGTGTGGAAACGAAAACTTATGGTTATAAGGGACTCCCCCTGGGTGTCCAAATCCTTCTATCCCCTGAGGCAATGCGATGGTGTCCACTTTAAAGATAGTATCGCTGGAATGTTGAAGGGCCTGCGCGCCACCCCAAAACGTTTCAGGGTCCACTACGACATTCTGAATAGATTAAATGGCTGATATAGCTGTCTTGCAGGAGACTCACCGGTAGAACCGGATTTCCTGCGGATGATGATTGAAAAAAACTGGGGTGGGCACGGTTTTGGATGCTCCCATCCAACTGGAGGATAAGCAGGTGGTGTGCTCATTCCTCATAGAAACGCGCGACGATGCAAGGTTCTTATCCACCCCATACTGGAGGGGGTAGGGGGTGAGAGAGATCAGGAGTTAGGGGGACAGAGGTTCTCATTGTTAGCATATACGCCCATAAGGCCCCACTGCTGAGTTCTTTCAGATGGCCTGACCCAGTGGTCTTCTCTGGACCCTCAAACCCTTAGTGATTTGGGAGGGGAACTTTATATACACCGTGATGGTGGAAGGTGAGGCATGTGGGGCCGCAGGATCAGGATCCCAGTGATTCCTGGAGACAAGCAGGGGCCCTTCAGTGTTGGAATCCTTTACGATAGTGCGTAAACTCCATGTCATTATGAGGATATTCCATCCTCTGGACAGAGAGTCTACTTTTGTTTCCATGGCGCAGGGTCCAGGCAGTGGCTGGATTAGTCTAGTGTCGCTTAAGTCCTACTCGAAATGGTTACTACCGCTGATATAGTGACTTATATTGATATCGATCATGCCCCTGTGGATGCTACATTGACCCTCAACCACGCCGCCCGGCTGCACCGTCTGTGGCGCTCAGGCGGCATGGGATGAATATGCGAAGGACATATAGAACATAACGCCCAGCATGTCTCTCAGGTCACAGGTTCTGGGAGGGGCGGGCCAAGCGGATTTGAAAATAATAGCGTACTCCGCTTGCTAAAAAAAACAAGCTGGTTCTGCCCATTTTGGAGGCCGGGTTTAAAGCCTTGACGCCTCAACCCACCGGAACTCCTGGGCGGACCGACCTTCTCGGCAAACGAGAGGCGTGGAATGTGACAAACAAGAATTTGATCTGTTGTTCGCAAAAGGTGGAATTACTGTTAGGGAAGATATGTCCGCATGAAGTTTCACAGATTTGGACATAAGGCGGTTAAAATGTTAGCCAACATAGTAAGAGAGAACGTTTTCCCCTTTTTTGGTGGTGATCGGGTATAGGGATCAAGCGGGCAGGTAGTGCAAGACCCGAGCGTATCATGGAATGTTTTACTCAGTTCTATGGCCGGTGTGCTATGGGGATGCACAACTGCTCCGGAGTGGGCAGCGAGAGGAACTACTTGGGTCCCACTTCCCCTACCAAAAATCACTGAGGAACACAGGAGTGCTTAATGCGCCGATATCGCAGAGGAGATACTCCAAGCATAAGTCCTACCTAATGCCAAAAGTCCTGGCCCTGTAAGGACTACCGGCTGAGATATACAAGGGCTGGCTCCTCACTATAGAAGAACGCTTCGGTCACGTAGCAGCAGTCGCTTTTGTGGGAGGGAGGTTTTTTTTTTTTTTTTTTTCCGACGAGGTACAGGAGGCTGTATTAAGGTGATCCCCTAACCCCGGGGTAAAGATCCACTTGGAACCAGATCTGACTCCACTTATTCAGAGATTGATAGCATACTGGTCTGTGGAAGCACCTTCCGCTATCATTGAACGGGAGTTGTCCAACTTTTAAAAAATGTCTTGTTTCTCAAAAGCTATTAATTCCGATGCAGGACGTGCCCATTCTCTTGAACCGACTAGATGTTCAGGAGGCTCAGGGGCGTTTACTTCCTATATGGCGAGGCGGAGACCACGAATAGCGTTATGAAACCCTTCTAGGCAGGAGGGGGGGCTTAGCTTGCCCCAGAATTACGTTTGTACAATATTGCATGTTTCGTACGCCATGCGATAGATGGAATAGAGGCACAGATAGTACTCAAACGGAGAAACTGGTGGGGAATATGGCTATGGCCCTGGTACTCACGGCACATGTTGATACACCACCTGCACGAGTACCGACACCGTTGAAACACAACTCTCTTCTCAGGAGAAACGGTTGTAGCGTGGAGGGACGCTTAGGAAATCTAGGTCTCTCTCAGGAGATACTGCTAGGGTCTCCAGACAGCTTCTGTTGCGCGGACAGCCCTTTGACGGAGGGGCAATAGGCAGAACACATTTCCAACAGGGGCAGATAAGGGACTGCACACCTACGTCAGTTGTTTAGGGATACCACATATGAGGCTATTCCCTTTGAGGCCTGGCCAGCAGTTCGGACTTGCCGAGGAACATTTTACTGTAATAAATCAAAATAGTAAGCGTTTGGAAGGCCATGAATATGGACTGCCAATAACGTATTGTCCCCCATGGGTTGATAACTGGATGCTCACTAGACAGTGGGTATTTCTCGAGATACCAGTTCTGACGACAGTGAGGTTATACGTACGCCTCTATCACACGACTTAAGATCCCGTGGTACAAGGAATCCCAGAAGGCCGATCATTTTTCCTGGACAGATACTATTACAGGGATAATCTGGTAGTACACAAACTAAAAGTAGGAGCGACCCAACTTCAAGATAAATCACAAAGGGCATATATGGCTTTTATCCATAGCTTCATCTGCTAGGCCCACATACAGAAGAATGGAAAGTCAAAATGTAAGCTCCCTAAGGCGCCTTACTTTCATTGTCTTTGTGGTTTGCGAAGACATAGCCCGCTTCTGGTCTGAGGGTAAAAGCCATACATACATAGCATAAACAATACGTATTTTGTTTTCAGTGTCTTTATTTAGGTTTTTTGTCATGGAGCCAATGCTGCTATTGTTCGCGTACTTGGACAGGATGACGCAAATTCACATAAGGTCACCTCTTATCTCAATGGGCTCAGATGTGCCTCTTGGCGGCGCGGCGCTGCATCTGAGAAATGGTGTCTCCAGAGGCTCCTCAATACCAATGCTCAGAAGGTACTATTGGATCTTTCCATAATGGAAAGGCTGATTGATGGCAGTATGGATGGGAGACAAACAGGTAAC
Source organism: Ptychadena robeensis (assembly GCA_036250615.1). Classification (NCBI taxonomy): domain Eukaryota; kingdom Metazoa; phylum Chordata; class Amphibia; order Anura; family Ptychadenidae; genus Ptychadena; species Ptychadena robeensis. The sequence goes on from CM070039.1 coordinate 8,078,358, forward strand.
CAAACTGTTTAAAAAGGGTAATAAAAGGTGGCGCAAATTCTCCCGGCCGACCTTTACGCCAAAAGGAAATCGACATCATTATGCCAAAAAATTACGTACTCCACATGTATGCGAGGCCAGACCTTAGGAATACATTGGGGACCGTTTGAGAGTAGGAGGCGTGCAAACGGGGGGACACGATGAGAGCAGGGATACAAGCAAAAAGGCCTGCGAGAAAGAATTATGTGACAATGTTTAACAGGCTGCTGGTACGTATTGGTAGAAAGGAAAGTAGATATGTGTTTTCATCTTTATTATATGTATGTAGTAGAGATTAGTCCCTGAGAAGACTATAAATTTAGTTGGGTCTCAGGAGGGCCTTGGGAATGTGTTCCGCTCTCCACCAGAGTGTTTGCTTCCAGAAATCAGCCTGGGGCGCATCAGAATCCAGGCCCGTGGCATTGCTACAGAACATGCTCGGAAACTAGGTGATCTGCGTTTGAGTAGCCTAAAGTGATCAATACTGTCTGTAAGAAAGAGAGTGATTTTTTTCCGGATGATATCTTGCATGAAAAATGATTTGCAAGTATGTGTATACCTTGAGTGTGTAAAAAGTGTTTGAAAAAAAATTCAATAAAAACTATTTATACAAAAAAAAAGGTCAAAACCCGATGATACTGCTGGATACCGGATAGACCATCTGTATTCAAGAATAAACAAAGTGAAGCCATTCCGAATTCTTACCGGGACATTATAGACCATTTATTACTTTGAATTGGGGACCAGCAAAAAACAAGGGTGACCGGCCGATTCTCAGGCATTAGATGCGGCAGCACATGATGAGGATTTAATCGTTTTTGATGGGGGACTTAAGTCATTGATTTTTGTGGGGTGGGATCAGTCTTTTCTGTTAAAAAACCCCCACCAAAAATATAATGGATCTTAACAGGGGGTATGGGGCACGGAAACATAAAGCAATATGGCTGTTGCGAAAACGAGGTCAACACAGTGGAAAAGTCTTAGGGCTTGCGTAGTGTTGTGCACTAACACTGATTTTAGATAACGGTTAGAAGAGGTCAAGGCGGCCATCACCCTGACCAGCGCCCATTAGCAGAATGAATGGGTGTGATTCCAAAATTGTGAATCTCCGTTTATGGGCGCAATCTTGGGGATCAGCCACATCGGATGTGTGTCTGTGTGGGGGACAAGCCCATGAAAATGAATGCTGCTAAGTCCCTGCTAAGCACTGCTTCTACCTCAATTATTTGAGTATGTATCGATTATCGATTCCTTCCCTTCGTTGCATAAGTTTGCAGCCTACCCCTCGTGGTCCTTTGCTTTCATAAGAAGGCACAATCTACTTTTTAACTTTCGTGGACTTCTAACTTTTACTTCGTGGACCGGCTTGTGAAAGAACCTTGCATTAAAAGGTCTAACCGATGATATGCTGGATACCTGAATTAGACCAAGCATACTATTAAGACGCTTGTAAGGTAAAATATGAGCATGTTTAATTGGTAAACAAACAAACGAACAATACTAGGGGCCAGAACCAGAAAGGGGGCTTTTAAGGCCACAAAAAACTTTAAAGCTGGAGCTACCCCAGGATCTATGTTTTCATTAATGGCACTAGAAGTGCCAATAAAAAGTTTTGTTAGGCGAGGAATGCAGGAAAAAACCCAAAAACTTACTTGTAATGAGCAATTTAGTAATATAATCATGCATCCTGTTCATCCTGGAATGGCTAAGGCAGGACCCGGCCAGAAGTCACAGCAAGCAGTAATTTTTCAGTGTAATCCAACACATGGTGCGTTGCAAATATAGCGGGTGGGCCACTGGGGGCGTTCAGTGATATTCTATGGCAAAGCCAGCTCACTGAAAAATCACGTGTTGTGACGTGCTGACGGTAGTCATGCTTTCTCCATTAACCAGGAGTAGTAAACAGGAATGCCTGATTATATTACTAAATTGCTCATAGGGTTTTTCACTGAATCCTCCCTATTATTGGCACTTTCAGGTGCCATTCATGAAAACATTAGAGTTCCTGGGTGGTAGGTACGCTTTAACAAAAGTACGTGTTATGTATAAAAATGGGTCTTGAATATCATGACCATCCATAGATAAAATTGTAGTACAAGTAGTTCTAATGAAAATACACATGATGTGATGGAGCGTTCGCTTGCCTACATCAATCATAACAGTACAGTATCGACCAATTTGCTCCCACTGACTCCTTATTAAAAAGGTGTCACTGGGAGTTACAATTTGCCATGACCATTAATATATATCCACAGACGGGAGAAGATGATATGAAGCCAACTGCGGTCCCAAGAGGGGGGCTACAGTTGGTGTCCAATGTCGATTGATGGCTTCAGTGCTTGCGATTGTGCGTTTCGCCCCTAATTCTCCCGGGCTTCGTCAGGCAACGACATTCAATAGAGTATGATCACAGGATGAGTTTGTAATAGGAAGTCAATGTGGTCGGGGTTACCCACTAGGGGTATCCAGAATCTAGTGATGGCGCAGAACCCGGGAATTGCGCAAAAGTTGGCGAACCCGGCGAACCCGCCATTGACTTCAAGGGAGGCGACAGACAGAGGGGAATCCATGGCAAAACTCCAAGAAATGTTTTTTTCACCCACTAAACCGCACCAGGATTTTCTACAATGAAGTCAGGGGGATTTGAGCTGGATGAGCACTAACAACACGGTTGGACATGGGGGCGATGGTCTAGTGTGGAGGCATGGTGGTGATGGTCGTATGGAGGACCACTGGTGGTGAGGTTCAGTATGGAAGGACACTGGTGGTGATGTCAGTTTGGAGGACACTGGTTGTGATGGTCAGTTTGGGGGACACTGGTGGTGATGGGTCAGTTTGGGGGACACTGGTGGTGATGCGGTCAGTTTGGAGGACACTGGTGGTGATGTCAGTTTGGAGGACACTGGTGGTGATGGTTCAGTATGGAGGACACTGTGGTGATGGCCATATGGAGGACATGTGGTGATGGTCAAGGTTTGGAGGACACTGTGGTGATGTCAGTATGGAGCGACACTGGTGGTGATGGTCAGTATGGAGGACAAACTGGTGGTGATTGGTCAGTTTGGAGGGACCACTGTGGTGATGTCCGTAGGAGGACCACTGGTGGTGATGGTCAGTATGGAGGACCATGGTGGTGATGGTGTTTGGAGGACACTGGTGTAAAAATGGTCAGTTTGGAGGACCACTGGTGCCTAATGGTCAGTTTGGAGGACCACTGGTGGTGATGGTCAGTTGGGCGGACACTGGTGGTGATGTCAGTTGGAGGAGACTGGTGGTGATGCGTCAGTTTGGAGGAACCTGGTGGTGATGGTCAGTTTGGAGGGACACTGGTGGTGATGCGTCAGTATGGAGGACCCATGGTGGTGATGGTCAGTTTGGAGACACTGGTGGTGATGGTCAGTTTGGAGGACACTGGTGGTGATGGTCAGTGTGTGAAGGACACTGGTGGTGATGGTCAGTATGGAGGACAATGGTGGAGAGGACAGTGTGGAGGACACTGGGAGTTGTCAGTATGGAGGACACCTTGGAGATGGTCAGTTGAGGACACTGGTGGAGATGGACAGTGTGCAGGATTAAATGGTTGAGATTGTCAGTTGGAGGACACTGGGGGATGATGGTCAGTGTGGCAGACACGGGGGAGAGGAGATGGTCAGTGTGGCAGACACTGGTGAAGATGGACAGTATGGCAGATCACTGCGTGGGATGGACAGTTGGCAAAGGTGGGAATGGATGGAAAGCCGTGCCCAATATGTAGTAATACCAACTTAATAGCGTGAAAAAAAAATGCGGTATTACCTGCCACCAGATAATGTGGCTGGGCATGGCACACACAGTGGCACAGCTTAAGGGAGGAAAAAGACGTGCAATTTGTTTTAAGCCTACAATGGGTGAAAAATCCCGGGGTACAAAGTGCACCAGATAGTATGGGTGGGCACTGGGCAGTGTGGGCGCACACACAGTTGCACAAGGCTGTAGGGACGGGAAAGCCCTCAATATATTGTACCCAAAATAGGGTAAAAAAAATCCCGGTAGTACAAAGTGCCACCAGATATGAGCACTGCAGTAGGCATGTGCAATATGGGCTTGCCAGGACACTGATTCATGGCAGCAGCGGCTGCCACCAGCAGGACAGGGTAGCAAAAAGCCTAAAAAGGGTTTTGGGGTCTTTCAGGACTCTTCCTGACAGCAAGTAAGAGCAAGGAAAGAGTACACGTAGAAGAATACTGCTAGCTAATGTTCATATGCAGCAGCTCTTGATCTGACTGTCTCCTTCTCCAGCACAGTGAAAGCTGATAAACTTGCTAGCTATAGGGGGTGTGGGTCACTGAGGTGGGGGTGCTGATTGGGGATTTGTTGTATGGATCACGGGTCAAAGTTAAATAAGTAAAAAATAGGGGGCGGGTCAAATCGCATATGTTCGGAAAATGCTTTTGCGACGAAATGCGATGAGAGTTAGTTAAAAGTTCGGGGCCATCACTAATCCAGAATATGCCAGTAATAGCCACAGGGGTCTTGATGGAACGAACTCACAAATAGGGTATACCCTGACAGCGTCGTGCTCCTAGGCGCTAACGCTGAGGACCTGGGTAATGCTATTATCCCATGGTCATGGGAGCTGCTAAAGAGCGCACAGTTTGAGAGCGCTCAGCTGGTTCAGATGCCACGTCCTACAGGGTATGGACATACCTTGGTTTTTGATTATGTTTAGATATAAAATATATTTTGGCTTTACTGAAACTAGTATTAGCAGTCTACTAATACTACTTTGTGCTCTGTTATAAGATGTTGTTCTTGTTAAGTTGAGGGTTGGCTCTCTATGTAAATGTAAGGCTAGGGATCTTAAAGCTATGAAGTGATTTGTTTCTGTTTTTCCTCTAAGGAAGTGGAACGTGCTGTTCAGTGTGAGTGACAAGCTTATGAAACAGATCTGTTATTCATCTACTAATTATCACTTATTTAATTAATCCCCTGTCGTCAGGGCTGTAGGTGGCATTATTAATGGGCCATCGCTCATCAGGCTGCACTTCATCTGCGCCCATTAGAAATGGATAATAGAGGTAAAACCATTGGAAAAAATGTCATATTACAGGTAATGGTAACCATTTTTCAAATTACCTCATAAATTATTGATCTATAATAGTATAAATGTCCATTTAAGTCTTTTTAAGAAGATCACAGTTAAACAAACAGAACCAGGCTTATTAGATTTATTCTGTTATATATATATATAGCAGTTTCTATAATAGAATTCTATATTCCAATACTGAGGTGGTAATCTGAACTCTGATTGGTTGCTTTAAATCCCCCTGTACCCCTCATGTTTTGCTGTTTGTCATGACTCATGCATTATCAATAAAAGGTTTGCAGAGATTGATTTACAGTTGGAACCAATACCTATACCAAGATAAAAGAAAAGAAGATTGTACCCCCATTTTTGGGACTTTAAGTGACTTTCTGGGTATTCATATAAGTAAACATAAATGTGTTGGATATATTATATTTGAATCCTTGGTTCAGGATATTGACTGGATATGTATCCTATTTAGAATGAATGCAAGTAAAATCTGTAAAAGGCAACACTTTAACAAAATATTCCACAACATGCCCGTGATCAGTAATATCAAGAAAAATTAATGCACTGCTGAGATATCAAGTATCGACATGTTTCTCCCCCTTGGTCGAGAAACAAGAAACAAAAAATCATATTGATCTCCTAAACCAACAGTGTAGGGATTAAAGTCATGGGGCTAAACACAAAGTTAGAAGGCCACCTGGAGCAGGTGCTCTAACAGGGTCCTCTTAAGAGGTGTGGATTATAAAGTCAAATAGTCTATTTGGGGGGAATTCCCGAATAGCCCTGGGGTTCTTTAAGTTTTTTTTAATCAACACAATAACTGGATCAATACTAATAAGCAGGCTGATGCACTAACTTCTTCTAACATCACTTAGACAGATTCTTCTTTTTCAGTCTCATATCATGCAAACATCTTGTCCATAACCCTTATCATAGAAAATAACTTAAAGAACCTGAGGGCTATTTGGAATTCCCCCAAAAAGGTGAATGGCAAGAGTCAACCCACCTCCCTACCTCCCCGCCATCATCATTGGCATCAGGCAGTTGAATTCATTAAGTAGAGCCAAGGACACAATGATGATGCAAGATGGCATTGACACAGCTAGAGTAGGTAAGAAATCCCAAGTGTGGCTGGGGTTAGATTATCAATATCAAGAACCCCGAGCCACACTCAGGACTTCTTACTTAGCCGTGCACTCTGGAATACCTATATGGGGGGTCAAGACCCAACTTTGCAATCTACTTTTTAGAAATGGAAAGTTCTGTTGCAGAACATTTATGAGAAGAACTTATTTGGCAGGATCAGCCAATCAGAACAAAAAAGTACCTAGCTATAAGTCGCACTGGACCATAAAACGCACCCAAAGTTTTAGAGAGAAAATTAGGAGATACAGCCATTCAGATATCAAGTGAACATACAGAATGTTCCAGCAAGGTAGGCAGGACTGGATCATATTCTTCCAGCCAAAAGTCTAGTGCCAGTGCAGCAGGGCTTAAACTTTAGCATGTGTTTATACACTAGCAGTGTCCATTCTCTGAACATATTTACACATTTTACAATCAGGCACTGAACAACTTACCCATGAGCAGCTCTTGACATATGGGAGAAGATATGAGTCTTTGTCACAATTTTTTATTATTATTGTTATTCTACATACACAACTTACACCATCTTATTGTGAAATGTCTCTCTCCATAAGTTGGTAAGTGTGTTCAGAGAATGGGTGATGCTAGTGCTAATGCAAATAAGATCTTCTTCACTGTGGCTTTTTGGCTTGGCTGTAGGGAATGCAACAAATTCCTGCCTCCTCGGATGCATAGCTATTGCTCCCAGGTTGGTTGGGACACTTTCCCATGAGTGTGTCTTATAGTCTAAAAAATAGACTGATTAATTTCAATATGTCTTGTAGAAGAACTTGTCCAAGGAGAACCTGCCATTACTATTACTTATACTCACTGTCCATTTTCACTGCTGATTGACATACACTGTGCTTCCAAGTAGGATAAAAGTATGTGACCCCAACCAAGGATGTAGCCCTCGGGGCAAAGTACCCCATTGCCAGGTCCAATAACTGTGATTATAGAAGCTTGCGCAAGAGACACAATTTGTATAGTTGGAGCATTTAAATTAAAGTTCATTTTGAACTGTCCTATAAATAACAATAATGGTTCTTACTTCATAAAGTAGCATCACATAAAAGCTAAGCTCAAGCTCTTGCTTTTTATTGTTTAAGGCATTCCAGATGGTTTCAGCTGATGAACTGGAACTACAAAATGTACAACAAATAACATAGCAACTAAGTTATGTCTGAAGAAAAAAAAGTGTGTAATCACTCTGCTCTATGAACCTAAATAATCAAGACTTTTTAAAAACACATAAAAAATGTTCCGTAAACATTCGGCATTACTGTAATGAAATTTCCACTAGCTCTCTTCGGCTATTTTTTCTTGCCTGTAATACATGCTTGTATCCTATCATTAGAACTGTCATTGCTTCACAAGACCAGATGGCCATTTGAAGAAAGGAGAACTAAGCAACCCAACAAGCAAGAGAGAATAAAAATAATCAAAGCAATTGTACCAGAAAGAAAATAATGAGTTCACAATCTGAGCTGTAGCATGTACACACGAGAAAAATATACATCATGATAAGTGTAGATATGGTACCCCAAATATAAACGCTGCCTTAGCATGTTGACCAATAGTTTTACTGGGAGTTAAGCAGTAGTGATGAGCGACTAGGCAATATTCGAATTCGCGTAATTTCGCGAATATCC
>CM070039.1:8088187-8137207 GCA_036250615.1 Ptychadena robeensis
CCACTGGCAGCCCTGACCCCATCACACTGCATCACTCCACCATGTTTCACAGATGATACAATGCCACTGGCAGCCCTGACCTCCATCACACTGCATCACTCCGCCATGTTTTACAAATAATACAGTGCCACTGTATAATAGTTTTTATTGAATTTTTCAAACACATTTTTTAAACACATGCAAGGATACAAATACATTGCAAATCATTTCTCATGCAGATACAACCGGTCAATCTCTTTATTACAGACAGTATTGATCGCTTTTAGTGCTACTCATAACAACGAGATCACCTAGTTCCAGTGCCTTGTATCTGTAGCAATGCCACAGGCCCGGGTCTGCGACCGCTGATTTCTGGAAACAAACATCTCCGGTGGAGAGCGGCATACAGTCCCGAAGCCCTCCTGAGACCCAAACTATATAGTCATACTCAGGGACTAACATCAAACAAACAATACAATACAATAAAAAAGAAAACACATATCTACTTTCTACAAATAAGTACCAGCATAATTTTAAACATTGTCAGCATATCTCACGCAGCCATTTGCTTGTATCCCTGCCCTCTGCGTGTCTACCGGTTGCACCCTCTTACTCTCAACGGGCCCAATGTATTCCTAAGGTCTGCCATCGCATACCATGTGGAGTACTGGTAATTTTGCATAATGATGTTAATTTCTTGTGGTGTAAGGGTCGCCGGGAGGAATTTGCGCCACCTTTTAAACAGTTTGGTTATCTGTTTGTCTCCCATCACATCTGCCATCAGCCTTTCCATATGGAAAAGATCTAATAACACCTTTCTGAGCATTGGTATTGAGGGAGCCTCTGGAGACAACCATTTCGTCACGATGCAGCGCCGTGCCGCCAAGAGGCACAGCTGAGCCCATTGAGATAAGGAGGACCTGATGTGAATTTGTTTCATCCTATCCAAGTATGCAAACAATAGCAGCATTGGCTCCCTGACTATGGTCTCGTTTGTTATGCTATGTATGTACGCTATCACCTCAGACCAAAAGCGGGCTATGTCTTCGCAAAGCCAAAGACAATGAAGTAAGGGCGCCTTAGGGAGCTTACATTTAGGACATTTCCCTTCTGCTTGTATGTGGGGCTTAGCAGATGAAGCTATGGGATAAAAGCCCATATAGGCTTTGTGATTTATCTTAAATTGGGTTTCTCTCCAAGTCTCCCCTACTGTTAGTTTGTGCACTGCCAGGTATCCCTGTAACAGGTAATCTGTCAGGTCGTCCTCTGGGAATTCCTTGTACCACGGGGATCTAAGTCGTTGGATAGAGGGGTATGTGACCTCCTGTCGCAGAAACTGGTATATCGAGGAAATACCCACTGGTTTAGTGAGCATCCATTTATCAAACACATGGGGGACAAATACCTTCTTAGAGTCCACATTCATGGCCTTCCAAAAGCTTACTATCTGCATGTAAGACAGGAAATGCGCCCGCGGCAAATCGAACTGCTGGCACAGGTCCTCAAAGGGAAGTAGCTCATATGTGGTATCCCTAAACAACTGACGTAGGTGCGTTAGTCCCCTATCTGCCCACTGTTGGAAAACGTGTCTGCTATTGCCCTCCTTCAATAAGGGATGTCTGCGCAACAGAAGCTGTCTGGAGACCCTATGGGGGAGGCGCAGCAATTTCCTAGAGTCCCTCCACGCTACAACCGTATCTCTTAGAAGAGAGTTGTGTTTCATCGGTGTCGGTAATCGAGCAGGTGGTGTATGCAAAAGTGCCATGAGGGACCAGGGCATAGCCATATTCCCCTCCAGTTCTCCATTTGAGAACATATCCATGCCTCTATGCCAATCTATCGCATGGCGTAATAGACATGCAATATTGTACAAACGTATATCTGGGGCAGCTAGCCCACCCTCCTGCCTAGAAAGGGTCAGTTTCCTATACGCTATTCGCGGCCTCCCTCCTCGCCATATAAAGGAAATAAACGCCCTCTGTAGCTTCTGAACATCTAGTCGCTTCAAGAGAATGGGCAGCGTCTGCATCGGATATAATAGCTTTGAGAAACAAGACATTTTTTAAAGTTGGACACGCCCATTCAATGATAGCGGAAGGTGCTTCCACATGGCCAGTAATGCTACCAGTCTCTGAATAAGTGGAGTCAGATTAAGTGTGTATAGCGAGGAGGGGCTCTTACCAATGCGGAGTCCCAAATAAGTGATATAATCCGTAGCCACCCTGAAGGGGGCAGTGGATAGCCAGTCCCTGTGTTTCACGTCAGTCAGTAGCAACAGTTCACTCTTGTCCATGTTAATTTTTAGGCCTGAAAAGCTCTCAAAGAATCTCAAGGTCTGGAGCACGAGTGGGACGTCCCTACTAGGGTTGCCCAAAAAAAGCATAATATCATCAGCAAACATAGCTGCCTTGAGGGCCGTCTTTCCAATCTGTATGCCTTCCATTCCCCCCTGTGCTAGTAGGATTCTGGACAGAGATTCCAAAGCCAGATCGAATAGGAGGGGGGACAGGGGACACCCCTGTCTTGTTCCCCGCTTAAGAGAAATAATTCCTGATCGCCATCCCATTGCCCCCACTCGTGCTATTGGAGCTTCATACATCGCTTTGAGTGCACAAACGGACCTATGAATCCCATATGCCTTAAGACCAGGAATAACCAGTGGAGCTTCACCCTATCGAACGCTTTCTCTGCGTCCAGAGAAAGCAGTACGACTTCTTTACCCGGATGGCTCTTCGCATGTTCCAAAGCAACCAATACCTTCCTAATATTTGAGACTGCTGCTCGGCCTCGCACAAAGCCCACCTGAGCAGGGTGGATTAGAGTAGGCAGTATCTCACTAAGACGGTTCGCCACAATTTTTAAAAACAATTTTGCATCCACATTTATCAAAGATATGGGACAATAAGACCCTGGTTCCAGTGGATCTTTACCAGGTTTGGGGATCACCTTGATAAAAGCCTCCTGTCCCGTCGGGAAAAAAAGACCTCCTTCCCACACTGCTGCATACAGTGACCGAAGCGTTTCTCCTATATGAGGAGCCAGCCCCTTGTATATCTCAGCCGGTAGGCCGTCAGGGCCAGGACTCTTGGCATTAGGTAAGGACTTTATGGCTTGGAGTATCTCCTCCTGCGATATCGGCGCATTAAGCATCTCCCTGTGTTCCTCAGTGATTTTTGGTAGGGGAATGGAGCCCAAGTAGTCCTCGCTGCCCTCCGGAGCAGGTGTGTCATCCCCATACAACCGGCCAGAACTGAGTAAAACATTCCATGATTCGCTCAGGGTCTTGCACTAGCCGCCCCTCTTGATCCCTCAGACCCTGGATCACCACCGGGGAAAACTGCTCTCTAACTAGGTTGGCTAACATTTTACCCACCTTATTTCCAAATCTGTGAAACTTCATGCGGACATGAGCCTCCCTGATCAGTTCCACCTTTTGCGACCACAGATCAAATTCCTGTTTGTGCATATGCCACGCCTCCCTGTTTGCATGAGAAGGTCGGTCGCGCAGGAGTCGGTGGGCTTGGCGCAAGGCTTTACTGGCCTCCAAAAAATGGGCAGCAGTTTGTTTTTTTTTAGCAGCGGAGTATGCTATTATTTTCCCCGGCAAATACGCCTTGCCCGCCTCCCAGAATAGCGTGGCCTGAGAGACATGCTGGGCGTTATGTCCCGCATATTCAGCCCATGCCGCCTGAAGCATGGGTGGAAATTCTTTGTCCGACAGCAAATGCGTCGGGCAGTTCCAACCGGTGCAGCCAGGCGGCGTGGTTTGAGGGTCAATTGTATAGCCACAGGGGCATGATTCGATATCATTAAGTCACATATGTCAGCGGTAGTAACCATTTCGAGCAGGGACTGCGACACTAGGACATAGTCCAGCCGGGCCGTGGACCCGTGTGCCATGGAAACAAAAGTAAATCCTCTGTCCAGAGGATGGATATCCTCCATGGATCATGGAGGTAGACGTTACCGCTGACTATCGTATAAAGGATTCCAACACTGAAGGGGGCCATCGCTTTGTGTCTGCCAGGATTCGCATGGGATTCCTGAGGCCTCCACGAGTCCTCACACTTTCCCACACATCACCGGTGTTGCAAAGTCCACTCCCATAATCAGCACTAAGGGTTGAGGGGGGGAAAGTCCAGAAGAAGACCACTGGGGTCCAGCCTCCTGAAAAGAAGCTCAGCAGTGCAGTGGGGGCAATGGGGCATAATTAGATGGCGTCGTTATTATGTCTAAAAACTGAGGAGCACATCGTGTCCCTCGATCTCCATATCCGCTCTTAACACCCCCTACCCCCCTCCAGTATGTGGGGGGTGGATTATCTAAGACCCTTGCATCTGTTAGCAGCGTTGTTCTGATGAGTGATGAGCGACACCTGCTTTTCCCTCCACAGTTTGGCATGGAGTCACAATAAACCGTGCCCAACACAGTTTTTCATCAGCAGGAACAGGAAAAATCCGGTTACTAACAGGTTGAGTCTCCTTGCAAGGACAGCTATATCAGCCAGTTTGATCATCTATATAGAGATGTCGGAGACCTGAGGACCACGTTTTTGGGGGTGGTAGCAGCAGTCGCCGCTCACATTCCAACGCATACTATCTTTAGAGGTGGGACACCATCGACATTGCTAAGTCAGGTGATAGCAAGGGGCATTGGTGGACACCCAGGGGATGTCCCTTTATAACCATAGATTTGCGTTCCACCACAACAGAGGGACGGGCCACAATCCCCCGCCAGTCCCTGGACACCACGGGAGCATCGGTTGCCCCGGACAGGCTGCATAAAAAAAACACCACTGACTTAAAGATATTTGAGTTATGCGGGGTGGGTGGTGGTAAAAACAGTTTACTAAACAAAACGTCTAAATAACACACGATAGAAACATACAGAAAAAAACATGAAGGAAAATCACAGAGAATACGTGGAATTAAGTGACTTGCCCTTGAGTCCACATGTGGTCACGGTAGATGTGTCTCACTGGAGATCCCACCCAAGCCGGAGGGTTACAAAATAAAATCAGAATCCAACCCCACCTGACACCCAACCAACTCCCATGATCTATTTCTATCATCGTCCAAATCAGCTCAAAACGCCCCGGATAAAGTCATGAGGAGTAAAGTATGGAGTAGTAGGGTTGGCACATGCGTTACTCAACACACTATGCCAAACGTGATTACCCAGGACCGAAGGGCCAGTCCAGTAAACTGGGGGCTGGCTACGAACCAGGAATCCCCCACGAATCAGGACTGGTTGCCGTGTCCGTCTCAGTCAACAGTAGAGTATCTTCAAGGCAGCAAGCAAATAAATACTCAGATGCTCCTCCGCCGGGTCTCCGAAAGACACATTGTTCACACATCCGGGGGATCTGAAAACCGAAGCACCGACCGGGTAACAAGACTGGAAAAGTGATTTTCTTGTTTATACAAACCATCAAGTGATATTTGCTAAAGGACCTCCTTTGGGCCGCGATACTTCAGGCCGAATAATCTGCAAAAAAGGAGACGGTGTGCCCTCTAGACGACGCCGTTGGCGGTACGCTCTCATTTGCGGTTGGGTTGTGGTGGTCCCAGGCGATGGGCCCTTTCCACCTTGCAGATTTCAGATAGGCCAAGTTCTTCTGGAATTACGTGGGCGCAGATCTCGTGCAGCTGGGACGGTTTGTACGTTTCTGGGATACCCGGTAACGTTGTTGCGTCTGGATCTATTTTCGTAGTCATCCATTTTATCTTTGAGCTCTTTTACTTCACGTTGTAGAGCCAGGACTTGGTCTACTTGGTCCTGAGATGCGTCCTCAATCGCTGATATCCTTGTTTCCGCTTCTGCGATACACATTTCTTGTGCTCCCAGTTTGTGGCGCAAAGTTTTAATACCCTTGGCTACCGACGTGTCCACTGCTTTCTGTATCATGGGCTGCAGCAGTTTGGCCACTGCCATGGCCAGTTTCGCCTGACTTGGGTCCTCCTGGTCGCCCTCCGACAGGGATGCATCCTCCAGCGAGTCTACCCGAGGCAACTTGGCTTTCGGTTTGCGGGGGGTGGCAGGGCCTGATTGGGCCCCTGCCCGATGGCGTGGTTTGGGTGACCCCAAGAATTTATCCATGACAGATTATGGTGTACAATGGGACAGTCCTCTTTCACTCAGGCCGTACGTTCCCCAGTGGTCCACTTAGCTTGTGTAAGGGGGTCTCTCTGCGTCAGCTAATATGTGGTTACTCCGATGCGGTCTGCGCCTCTCCTGTAAGCTCCGTGAGCTGAAGGGTGCCCAGCTGAGGATTCTTCACCCTGACTGGCAGGGGGGCCTGCTAGAATGCCGTAAGGCTGCAGTGGCAGTTCGTATGCTGGTAGACGCACTAGGCCGAATCCCCGGCCTCTATTTCCAAAGGGGGCGTGGCTACGGACGGAGCTGTTTGGCGGCCGAGTTTCCCCGGTGTCACTCACCAATGCGGTCTTTCTGGTGGCCCCCCAGTCGTGCCTGACACAGGATCAATGTTGGGGTCTCATCTGCAGCTGCAGCTGACTCGGCGCGCCTGTCGCTGGAGCGGCCGCCATTTTGGCACGAAAGTCGCGGTGGATCTGCAGCGTGCCGAAAACAGCCGGTAAGCCGGTGGGTCCCTTCTGCAGGTTTCCCTAGATATTGCGTGCGGGCTGGAGCATAGCTGGGGCGTGCGTGCCGGTTTTAATGCCGATTAATATTCCTCCAGCGGTGGGAGCTCTCCCCACACACTACTCCGTCATGTGGCGCCGGAACCGGAAGTGGGTTGACCTTTTAATGCTAAGGTTCTCTCACAAGCCAGGTCCACGAAGTTAAAGTAGATTGATATAAGTCACATGACTTGAATAATTGTATAGATTTAAATAAGCTAAAAGTTTCGGCACAACTGTCAGCAGCAATCACACAGTAGAAGTAATGTAAGTGGCCAGAAAGGCCATCAGGTGGGGTATGAAACACAGTAAAAATGGGTCAGTAAGAGGGGTGAGTGATTAAGTAGTATGAAGGTGTGCAGATCCTGATATGAAGAGGGAGTGGCCTTCTTATGAAAGACAAATAGGAACAAAGACACAAGGTGCACAACTTAGTGCACTAAAGAGAAGGAAAGCCCCCTATATACCCTTAGATTTTCACCTGATTTTGAGCGCACACATAGGTCGATCAGGTGGAAAGCTAAGCATTTATGGGGGGCTTTACGCTAGAGTCCTGAGTCCTGAGTCTTGTGATACCCTGCTATTGACTCTTTAGTCACTTAACTGAATGCACATGTATAATCACACACTGATGCCTTTCATGAAGCCAATTGCATATCCACTGGACCATCCAAGGGTTCATGCCCATGTTGTATAACTTCCTTTTAAGTTCATTATGTGGAACTGTATCAATTACCTTGCTGAAATATCATTCTATGTCCACAGCTCCACCCTGGTCCAAAACATTTGGAACACAGTCAAATCATTGTGAAGAATAATTATTATTATTGTTGACAGATATATTTTTATTACATGGCCACACATGTAGCCACAAGATGTGATGGATAAAGATGAAATATCGCAATTCAAACAGTATTAACTGAGCAAAGGAAACTGGAAATATTTTCTTTCATTATGTAGAATACTGCATGCCATTGGCATTTCAGAAATGTCAAGATCACGCTTTTTAATGCGCTTAAGAAAAAAGAAAGCAGGGCATTAGACATAATGCAATATTTCCTTGTAGTTTTTGCTATGTTACAGTCTGGTGTTCTGAGGATTTGTTGCTAGGCATTAGTCTATTGCTGTATTAATATTTAGTCCTATCCTTGCATCTTGTCATTCCTTTCATTACACATTTTCCACTTTCTTTCATCTCTCCATAAAATATTGTAACTGTGAGACGGAAATGTACAATTTTCCATAATGGCTTTACAGCATGGTGCACATTTGCCATAGAGAAATTTATCCTTACTTCCTTTCAAAAGTGACCATGTTTTATCAGAAAGGAAATGAGGAAAAATGATTAATAAACCACTAAGGGCTTGTGTCAACTTCGTGCGTTGGGTGTTCCTTTCCCACAGCTTTTCACGTAATACTCCATGATTTCTATTATATATATATATATATATATATATACAGATGACAGATGATCGTTACACCACCTTGAGGGGGTGTTACACCCTATGGTGCCTCCTCCTCCTCATTTATGATCGCTAATGCATTTAATACTTGTTTTTGGCATCTCTGCATTTGTTTTGTATCTAAGGTATCAGACTAGTATCTGTCTGTACCATCAGCTATTGAACATGTGTAAAGTTAGTGCCCCCATCATCCACAATATCATATGCATCTCGACTAAAGGCTGCCATACACAGCCCGAGTAGGTCAGACAGACCTACTCCGATATGCACCGGAGTGCAAACGTCATCACGTTTGCACCCCGGTGCATTATGGGGCCCCTTCAGTTGGCCGGCACCCTTTGTGTGCCGGCATTAGCTTAATTGAAGACGCTGGTCTTCATTGAAGCTAATGCCATCGGCTTACATCGGCCAGAGATTATCGGACATGTCCGTTCTCTGGCCGGCTGAGCTGTGGGGCGACAGGGATCTGTCGGCCCATGTGGGCACATGCCGATTAGCGGCCAATTTTTCCACTGACCAATGGCGCGAGCGCGCACGCCCGTCGGTCAGGTGAAAAATCGGGCGCTTATTGGCATGTGTATGGCAGGCATTAAGCTTGACCCTGTGTATACTTTTTGGCTTGTAACAGCTTCTTTTGTTCTTTTTGATGCAGCCCGTTTATGGGCGAAACAAGTCGGACATTCTCAGGTTCCATCTACTGAGTGTTTACAAAAAGCAGGATCAATTGAACTCATGTTATATGGTCTTATACATTTATATGTGTCGATCTTTCATATGTGTTTTATAATGCAGCCATTTACCGTATTTTTGGACTATAAGATGCACCCAGTTTAAAGAGCAGAAAACCAGAACAATTGTTTTCAAAAGTTTTCACATCAATTGGGTTAATGCAATGGATTAAATTAATGCAATATTCAATTCAGCCAGTAGATGTCACTAGCAGCAGTACACACAGCACAGTACAACGTCATCATCTTCACTGACTGGGAGGAGGGGGTCCAACAGCTGCACATTCTCTCCTCTGCTCTCCAGATCTTGCTGTTCCTGTGTCCGTGGGAGCTGCAGAGTGATTGAGGTTTACACAGACACCACAGAGGGATAGATGGGAGTCTCTCCATTGCTTATGCCAGCAGGGCTCTGTTGGCATAAGCAGTTATACAGTTCAGATGGGAGATCCTGACACTCCTGATTTTGGGGGTGAAAAGGTGCGTCTTATAGTCCAAAAAATTACGATATATGTTTTTTAATTGTAACTTATAAAAAATGATATACTTTTCCCTTTTTAAGTGTTGCGCCTGAAAACCCCTGTCTGATTGTGAAGTTGTTTATCTACTTCCTCTCATTTTCTAAATATTCCCAGCATAAACTGAGGGTGTGGCACCAGTATTGACTGGAATGGTTACATCCTTATTTCTCTTCGGTCATATTCATTTAAGGGCACTGCGCCCTTCATTGTAAACAAATTCAAAATGAATGGGATATGTTGTACCTATGACAAGATTTCCCATCGGACGCAAGCCCTAAAGCTGACCATAGACAAACTTTATGTTGGACTGGGCAGTAAAATCCAAAAGGGCTTTTACATACTTTTGGGTGTTGTAACATTATTATTTTGCATATTTGCTATCTTTGTTTGAGATGGCATACATTTTAATTCCTAATTTACGTTTTAATAAGCTCATGACAAAAATGTCACAATTTGTATGGAATGTAAAAGTTTGTGACTTATATTCGTTTTTCCTTCACTGTCACAAGACAGAAGGGGGGATGGGTTTGCCTAATATGTATTATTATTATTCAACATGTCATATTAAAGACTGGTTTGTTAAAAACTGTTCCAGTAGAGGGACTTCCATGGTTGTACCCTTTAAATCATCCAACCATTGGACCAGCAATAAAGGTTATTATTTGGAAAAGTGTTACTTACCTAGGTCATGGGCTCATCATGGACCCAACTTGAAACCAGGTTTGATAGATGCAAAATTTAGGGTATTGGCAAAAGAGGGGTACATCAGACTGGTACCATGTCAAAGCCACATAGCCATGTAACTTTTACATTTTTCTTAAATGTCCAAGCCCAATGGCCCCAGTTATGTGCTCACCCAACTTTAAAGCAGATTAAATCGATCCACAAAGGTTATTGGCAAAAGAAATGTACACCACAGTGGTACATCTTGTGGAACTTTGTAAAGGCTGCCATACACGGGTCGGATTTGCACCGGATTCCGGCCCGATCGATTCCGGGCGCGTGCACGCGAAACGATCGGGCCGGAATCCCGTGCAGCCCACCTTGTCCGTCCGATCGGGTCCGACCGATCGGGGGCTCAGAATCGGATCCGCCAGAGAACCAACATGTTGGTCTTTCGGGTCCGATTCTGCCCAGATCAGCGGGAGTTGCATTCTGGGAGGGGATCAATCGGACACGGATCCGGCAGGACAAGGTGGTATGCAGCGATCGGATTCCTTAATTGGCCGATCGATCACACCTGAGGATCCCGGCGGAATCGCCGGAATCGATCGGATGGTGAATCGATCAGCCAGGGAATCCGTGCCGTGTATGGCTAGCTTAATAGTTTAGGGAATAAGTTGGAGGAAACTTGGACACCTGGCATAAACTGCAGCTAAATAAATACTTGCAATCTTTGGGGAAGCAGTTTCTGTGTATCCAGCCTCTGCCAGTTTTTTAGAAACTTTGTATGTATATGCAGCATAAACAACATAACTTATCTAAGATTTGTCAGCTTTCATTGGCCCCAGAGAGACATGTAGTTTTAAGGTTTTTGGTCGGGGGGGGGAGGAGATAGAGGTTGCATTCTCACTACAGCAGAAAGAAGGGATGGTTATGCTAGTGTTATCAATTGCTAGTAGATATTAGAAATGCAAAGCCCCTGAACATGGTATTATCACCATGAGATGTAGAGAGGGGTTGGGTATACTGCAAAAAAAGTATGACTCTAACACAAATAGTTTTTGCATAAATTAAGTTCAAAGTCTTAATTAAAGCAAAAAATACATGTGCAAAAAAAATGTTTCAACAACCCTTCTCTACATCTCCAGCAATTTTTGTGGTGATACCGTTTTCAGAGGCTTTGCAATCAGCTCACAAAGTCAGCTTGTCGAAAAAATTCGACTATCTCTCCCCCCCCCCATTAACACACACATAGCCTCACCCCCACCCTTACACATCATACATACTCCCACTCCTTTAACACACCTGAAGCATCATTCACTAGTATAACCTGAATTTTTAAGTAAATGCTTTGGGGTTTGGTTGCTTTGGAAATAATGGAGCAAAAGAGTTTTTCATGTTTTATCATCAACGAACAAACTATTTTTAATATTTCCCAGGCAGCAGCGGAATTTATTAGCCTATAAATAGTTCTCCGTGGAGAGAAATCTGTTTTGTTGTGCTACATGAGGATTGCTATGTATATGTGTTTAAGTGATGCTTGTATCGTTTTAAATAGATGTTATAAAATGTAACTTTTAGATTTTTATGGCTCAAATGGTGCAAGCACCATTTATGATTTTCAAAAAGGATTATTACTTGTAAGATTATGTCCATTATTTATGTATTATTATTTATTGTATAAAGTGCCAACATGTTATGCAGCGCTGTACATTACATAAGGGTTGAAAGGCAACACAGGCTAAGAAACAAGTACAGACTATGACATTGGAGGAAAAGAGGATTGAGCTTAATTGAAGAGCTGGAGGGAGCTGGTGATGTTAAGGATGAGAAGGCTGGATTGCTGGTTTTAGGGCATGATTGATAGATTTAAAAGATGTTCTGGTCTTAGTAAATTTAATGGAACAAGTGAAAGAGTTTCAGAGGTGAGGCATGACCCTAGAGAAGTCTTGAAGCTGTGCGCTTATGAGTGGGGACGTGATGTAAGAGCTGGGTACAAAACTTTACATTTGATTACTGAGCTATTGGATGTCGATGTAAAGATATGCAGAGAGGAGCAGCAGATGAGGAGACATTAAAGGAATAAAGAGTCCATTTATGATGCATTGAAGAGGTGAGTTTAGTTAGTGGAAGACCAATAGCCAAGGCAAGAAATAATGAGATTGTATGTATGGGAGACGCCAAAAATAATGAGAATGTATGTATGGGAGACAAAAATGCATGCTGTAGGACTGTAACGGCAGCTGCTGTATGCCGCCGTCGCTTCCTTGCTTACCGTTGCAGATCTAGGTGTCCTGCTCAGCAGTGATTCTGATATTCCTACACACTTCCTTAAACACCAGCGCGTGTCATTTCCTGGGATTTAACGTATTCGTTATGTGACCTGGCTGACCAATAGTGGACCTCCTGCAGCTATATAAGCAACCCTGCCCTTTCAGCCTTGCCTCAGTATTAAGGTCTCTATGTTGTGCTAAGCACTGCCTGCCATTGCTGTTCCTGTGAGATAGAGACTGCCTGTGTTCTGAGACTGATACCTGTTAACCCTTACCTGCCTGCTGCACTCTCCTGCTACCTGCACTGCCCGCTCTGTCACACTGTCTGGCTGATGACACCTGTGTCCCTGGAGTCTTCCCTGCTGTTTCCTGGACCAGCTACCCTGTGTTCCTACATTCCCTCAAGAGGAGGCGACCTGGTGTTCCCCTCGGGAAAGTCTATCTCCACCATCTGGAGTATTGTGAAGAACGAGTGGGTTCACTTAGACAACGCCCTTAGAGGAGATAGGACACGTGGCACAGTGGGTCCACACCTGCTGCTCCGTGACAAGGACATTAGCGCTTGGTTATGGACAATGTATGTTGACAGTTACAACCGCAGCACTGCTAGAAATGCTCTAAAACATAGCACAGGTGGAATACATACACATACTGCATACATACACTCCTTGCTGTTCCTTATTATGAGGGACTAAAATGAATACTTCTGTCTCTCTTCCCCGTGCATTTAACTTTAATTAAAACATTTTTATATTTAACCAACATTGTTATATTACACTTACCATCTCTTCCAACTTGTATATTATTATTTTTTATTTAAATAGCCAGAATAAAGGAAAGTGTGAATTTTCTAGTCATTATTTAATTTATGGTTTGTGGACCTGGCTATGTGCCCCTTGCCTACATACTAAAGGGTGTAGGCAAGGGTGTACTAAAGGGTGTTCTCCTTCCCTATTTCAGATTCCATAGTTGGGTAGTTTGCATACCTTTAAGTAAAGATAAACAATGAGATGCAAATAATTTACAAAATTAAAAATTTGCATGCTAATGAATTGTCTGTAACTTAATAGTTTGCTTGGCAAGGTGGTAATGTCATGTTTCATGTTTGCAGATTCACATTTTATTTAAAGCCCACCTAAATTCAAAGAACAAAACACACAAAACAATTAAAATGAATGTTTACTTCTGAGTGGTCATAATGGTGGAAAACACGCCAGAATCCTAAAAAATATATGTACTTACCTACTGTGTTCTTGTCTGGGGCAGTCACAATTTTTAGTCCTCTGTAAATGCCAGTATTCTGAGGGTTAATGAATGTTATGGCTACTAGAAGCCGCCAGATATATTGTTTTCAATGGACATGATGACCTTCTCCAGACTGTCAAATTAAGCTTGAGTTAAGCTAGCCGGTTGGCTAATCGATGCGCACCACTTTTGATGCTCGATCCCTGGCATGTTGGTTTCCAGTTCACCCGCCATTTTCTTATTACTGGTAAGGATTTTTTTTAATCCTCAGAATAATGTTGTGTTTGCTAATGGGAGGCATAAAGTATATTAAGTAAGTTAAGCTGTGTTTTCACCAGATAAATTGCTGTTTGGTCGCTGTAAATCTCATTAGATCGAAGGATGGGCACTATCTGCTTGGATTCCTACATATAATATGCATATATTTGTATTCTCAGTTCCCTGGTTTCTCTTTAAATGATTTGAACTTCCATCCATTCTAGTTTGCCCTTGTGTATGTGCATATGACTGGAGCAGGGACAGTAGAGGGTGGGCTCCTGCATCTCTGGGGTCTAATGAGAGGTCCTTGCAGAATATTTTGTACAGAGCAGTACATTTCTGATTACAATCTAGCTCTATGGACCAGAAAAAAAAAACGAATTGTGGCCCCGGTGTAATGAAGTGCTATTTTAAACCAAGCTGAACAAATTACAAGCATGTAGCATCAAAGCAAAACTTAGTCATTAAGAGCTAAAAGATTGTTGGTTCGTGCACAATTAAACACGGACCATTATGTACTAATCATGGCTTCATATGACCCAATGTCCTCATTTTTGTCACTTGTTTTACACCCACCAATAACAAAGACATTTTTGGTTAGTACAGAACCTGCTTTGAAATGACAGGAAATCATAATTCCTTTTTATCTGTCCTGATTCTCATGGAACGGATCTTATTGTACAAACACATGGTGTGTTTTTCTCATTCGTGACTTTGGCTTCAGTACTGTTTATATCTCTTGTGGTTGAATACTGCCTGACCCTACTGTTATGACTGTAATATATTATTTTTATTTTTTAATAAGGAAATATTTTGTAAATTATGGTTAAATGTGAAATCCAGTAACTCTGCTCAGCAGAGGTAACTAGACTTAAGCTGGCCATACACCTATAGATCTCTCTGTCAGATTTCCTGATCCTGATTAGATCTACCAACAACTATGTAGTATAGGGTCCTTTGCGATTGAACACAGGCAGACTTGATTGCTTAGAAAGTCCCTCATATTACATGGTTTTGGTAAAACAAAAGAAGATCTAAAGGAAATCTAAAGGTGTATGGGGACCCTGAGAATGATTGAAATGTAATGACTGAAATTGTAGTATTTGCAGTATTAGCGTTACCGTATTTATTATTTCATCCTCCCTGTATTACAAGATTCCCTGTGCTGAAGAAATGTTCATTAACATCTTTCCTTAATGTACATACACTATATTGCCAAAAGAACTGTGATGACTGCCTTTACTATGCGAACGGCGAACCTCCATTGACTTTAATTGGGGGCGAACTTCTCAAACCTTCAGGTCATATTTGAAGCCAAAATACCAATAAAAAAAAAGTCAAAAGTGTGCAACCACCCGGACAGTGTCAGTGCCATCAATGGCTAAACTTATCCCCCAAAATATGGATTTTTTAAAATGCTGTATTCTTCAGGTCTAATGGCCAGAAATCACATCTACATAAAAGATTTTGCCAAAAGTTACCTGACACTACCTTCTGCAGCGCATCACATTTAGTCAGATCTCTCTGAAATGCATAATACAGCAAACCCCACCCCCAGAGAAGGACTTTTGTGGCTCAGTAATGATGAACTAAATGTAACAGAACACCTAAGCTATAGCTGCAGATCACTGGATGGAGTGTAATAGCAAAGTAGCTCAGCGACCCCTCAATCAGCAGCAGCTCTCCCTATCTATCTAGTACTGGAGACACAGAATAAATGTAATATTGCCACCGGGCTGCTTCTTTTATAAGGGGGATGTCCAGCCTATAGTACTGTTCCACCTGACTATAGGGTGTGGAGTCGCACTTTGATTCCATGTTAAGGTGTATGGGGCAGGTCTAACACCCATAATGTTCGCCAGCATTGAGAACTGCGAACATGCTATGTTCGCCGCGAACTGTCCACCTGGCGAACTTTTCGGCCATCACTAGCCTTTACACATATACATTTTAATGACATCCCATTCTTAATCCATATGCTGTAACCCCCCTGGCAGATTTTCACTTCCAAAAGTGGTAAACCCTGAGCCACACTCTGGGTAGCTTATCTTCTCCAGCCGTGCCTGCACCAGCCTGCTCTGTTGGCGTCCTGCGGGCTCCCCACTTGAGCCTGTTGTGTAGTGGAGGGCAATTCTTCCTCTACACGACCAGGTTCTTTGCGATGTTCTGACGGACACTGTCTTCAGGCTCTCACACACAAATAAAGCACTGTCCACTCAGCTGGTTAGGGGAATATAAACAAGTTTACTGAAGGGAATATGTACAGGCTTTACACCAAACCCTTAGGCACGGATGAGGTACAGGCTTAGGAGCCAAACAATGCCTAACCAGCGCTGGGAATGGACAGAGGCAGCCAAGGCTCTCACCCAATATATGGACCATTCCAAGATCCCGATGGTGGGGTAAACTAGTCTCTCTCTGGAGACCAAACAGCTTCAACAGTTCCAGGGAAGCAATCAGGCAGAATGGCCCAGAATGTTCTGAGCGACAATTATTTATAAACTAGGATTGTGGGCTGGCGAGTGGTAGTTATTGGGCAGACTAAGAGGTATCAACAAGTAATGGGGAGCCTTGGGCTGACCTCAATCAGCAACTCAGCAGCTGTTTAGCAAAATATACTTTATTAAAGGCATATACACAGCATTTTACAATGATGCACATCATTAAACCAATATGTATATTAGTGCCATATACTGGTCACTACAACCCTACTCCCTGACATCAGTGATAATGCCAGGGAATAGTGATGGCCGAACTTCGGCCGTGTCCGTCCGCGAACGGGCGGAGCGGACTTTTAAAAAGTCTCTAAGCGGGGAATTTGAATCTGAAAACCCGGATGTGACGTCAGTCGGACAGACAGGGCGAGAAGGAGGGTGAACATGCTTGTTCGCGGCCGAACTGTCTGCCTTGCGGGCAGTTCGGCCATCACTACCAGGGAAGTGGTGGGTCTGAAAATGTGTAAAGGGGGTGAGGGGAAATATTTTTTTCATTAAAAAAGCGGTTTACTTAAATAGTGGGAACATAAAAGGGGTTTATATTGAACTAGTTTACCCTTTGCACCTATAACAACTTCAGGGATACCCCTTTAAATATTAAAATTCAGTTGCTTCATTCTCTTCTGTGTATCAAATCCAGCTCCTAGGCATGCAGACAATAATTTGTAAAAGAATGGTTCATTGTCAGGAGCTCTCTGAACGCTGCCTGTGCAATAGGTACATTCCTGAAATGTCCTTGCTGCCAAATATTTCACAGTCAACTGACGTAATAGGCCATATAAAATAAAAGAGAGGAGCTAAAACATACTGATTAGCTAACTGTCTGCAACAGCTACAGACCTCCAGACTTCAACAGCTTTCAGATGAGATCAAGTTGCTGTGCACAGGAATCAACCAGATATTCTGAGGAAAATATCTCAGAACAGAGGCTTTAAACTCAAACTTTATTGAAACACCAAGCCCAGGAGGGTCTCGCAGCAACAGTGAACGGCACACAATTGACTGTACTGACAATGTCCTCAGCAGCAGTATAAGCTAATATAGTCCAGTGGAGCAGTTCTATACAGGGGTAGGCACCACTGCACAAGGCGCAGTGTATGCATCTACAGTGTGGCAAGAGGCTGTAGGGGGTCTACTGTGGAAGGCAGCGGGTCCCGGAGATCAGGCTGGTGGATGGCAGTGTTGGACACAGCTGCAGAGGCTCCAAGGTTGTCCTGGCGGGATCCAGCACGTGGGGGAAGAATCCATCCCATGGGAACAGCAGCACTGGTAGCAGGCAGGACTGGTGAGGAGGCCAAAATACCGTGGCACGGTACACTGGTGTGTGCTATTCCGCTCCACTCCGCTACACATTCTGGGTCAAACTGGTATGGCGTGATCACCTCAGGGGAGACGGCATACACTTGCTTATTTTGATTTCATAAACCTACTAGTAACACACTTCCTGTATTTCTAGAGCAGTAGCAATGCCACTCTAGATCTGTAGCATTCACCTGTTAAGCTGGCCATACACCTGCAGGATTCTCTGTCAGATTTCCTTCAGATCAGATCAGATCTACCAACAACCATGTAGTATAGTGTCCTCCCTGATACAATACATAGTGATTGGAAGGTGTAGAAAGGTCCTCATATTACATGGTTGTTGGTAGATCTGATCTGATCTGAAGGAAATCTGACAGAGAATCCTGCAGGTGTATGGCCAGCTTAACACATAAGAACACTTCACCTAAAGCATAGTATATTTTTGGAGAAAACAATAAAAAAAAATTATCCTTATAATTTTATTATTTATGACTTTGGCTCTTCTATATTTATATCACATTTTAAAATGGATCAATAAATTAACCTTAAGGGGTGAAACATCATCCCATTTTATTACGCAGCCTCTGAATACATAGAGTGCATTGTCTTCAATGTATAGTCCAACTCCATTGGGGAGTATTCTACTTAATGATTAGAGAAAACTGTAGTATAGACCCGGGGTAACCCTAGAGTCACCAACTGCTCCTGTGGGTTTACACTCCCTTGTCTGTGGGCACCCAGGAATCTACCAGGTTCTTTAGGCCATTGATAGTGCCACAACCTAATTATGTGCAAAGTTTAGAAATCAAGAGAAGCCCACACTGGTGGATTTGGGCATAACTTTTACTAGCTACATTATTATAAACAGTTTTGACTATCTCTGGTCCCAGTACCGGTACAGTTCATGGGGTAAGTTGCAAACAGTTCAGCAGAGAATATTTACAGTGCTGAGACTCAGGAAGAGGGGTGCTGATCAGTGTAAATGATCAGTCTATTACTTCCAGTCTAGTATAAGTGGCGGAGTCTTTAATCTGAACCCCTTTAGGGGTAAGAAATTTCACTCACGTGGTGAAATTTCTCTCACATGGTATATCTGGTTTCTGTATTCCCTCAGGCCTAATACAGGAAGCCCATTCCCACGGGGAGATGCGCAGAGCCCTGGCTCTCTTCTTCACAGCTTACAGGAGACCCATCAATCATATTTATAGACTCAGTGTCCTTTCAGCACAGGTGCCTATCACTGGGAAGATTTCACAGTTTTAGGTAAAACTTGTCTAGCCAGACATGCTGGAATATTCTACTCAGAATAAAGAGATATATAAACAAAATATATTTACAGTGCCATTTCTAGCTTAACACACTATATACAAAATTTCATTATGCTACAAAAATACTTTGTAAAGTGAATGGTTACTCAGCAAGTAGCTTAGTAAAAAAGGTTGAGCTGTGTTCACATTTAAAACTCAATCGAAAACAATTGAAATGAAGAAATTATGGAAAAATATGACAGATATGTGAGAAGGAAACAGTAAAGCAAAGGCAGAAGGCAGCAGAATCTATTTACAAATATAATTACCCAAACATTTTAATAGTAACGCTTTAAAAATGAAAAGAGAATGTTTATAACATGCTATTTGACAATATATATGAGACCTGTTGTGGTTGCCATACACGTCCCGATTTGCACCCGATTTGCGTCCGCCATGGACCGCAAAGTGATCCGACATGTCGGTAAATTCCTGGCTGATCCCATTACTTTAAATGACCAAGGCAGTCCCATTTAAAGTAATCGCCGGCACACAAAGGGTGCCCTCCGATCAGCTGAGAGGCCGGCTGCAGCGGGTTAACGTCAAGTCGATCCCTCATCTGTCAAGGCAGAATTGCCTTGTGTATGGCCACCTTAATTTACATGATATCAAAGTTTTAGAAAAAGCCTATAGACACTCAGCACAGTACAATATACAATGCTCGCTGTCTGTGCACTGTGCTAGACTCTTCCAGTAACCAAGGTAATTCCTACACTCTTTTGTGTGTTATTATGAAAAGACAGATATCTCATCTATTGTTACCCAGCCAGAAGGAATATATAATTTAAATATCAAATTTAAATTCTAACCATAATACCCATTTTGCAGGAGGGGATCTGTGATACTTTTGAAGCTACTAATTTTCTTTACTGCCACTGAAATACAGATAAAGTAGAATGAGATAAAGTGTTATTTAGCCGCTTATGAGAAAGGTAAAACGGAAGAAATGTCAGAGGAAGAGACTTAAAGAAGAATAAAGAGGATGTGTGTATACTAGAAGATAAGAGGAACAGAAAGCTGAAATGAAAGAATTCAGACAGTGTCGTCTGCAAAGTTTAGCTTTAGCTATTGACATGTAAACATTTATACTTAAAGTTGAAGCCCCGGCTGGTGGTTTGTTAACCCTTGCAGTAGGTTCTACCTTCTGCCTTTGCTTTACTGTTTCCTTCTCACATATCTGTCATATTTTTCCATAATTTGTTCATTTCAATTGTTTTCGATTAAATAAAATAAATTAGGAATGGTGGTTTGTTAACCCTTGCAGTAGGTTCCCCATCCGATGTAAGGGTTAGTTGCTCTCTTGTATTTCAGGGCCCTCTCACACTAGACCAGTGATTCCCAAACTTTCCCTGCAGGGCCCCCATTTCTGGAAAATTATCAAGCACCCCACCCCCATTGAAACGACATAGTTTCAGATTGAGGGACATTTTACATTAGCCCTGTTTGCGTTGCAGTATTGTGTACTAGTACTAGTGCAAAATGGCCCTTTAACTTGATTTGAAATTCAACTCATACAACTTTATTTGGATTTCACACCAATCACACAGAAATATTTATCATTCACATAGGGACAAACACATTACATGCATGCTACATACTGTCTGGAACTAGTTCCTCCATGGTTTGCTTCCAGCTTGGCCCTTCCTCAGCCCTCTCATTGCGCCCCTGCCCCCTGGAATACCTCCTTGTCCCACCCCCCAGTTTGGGAACCACTGCACTAGACCCATTGCTTCCACGATGAATCACTTTTAGAACACATGGAGGTTTTGTTAATACATGGTGCATATGTTTCTATAAAAACCTTTTTCTACATTTTACTCTTTACTGCATTGCATTATTCCTTAATGTGTTTACACAGAATGTTGACTCAACAGCCCTGCACATCAGTCAGCCGCATTGCAATGACAAATATCGGCACGTCAAGAATTTGCAAAGATCTCGATTATTGTGCTTTATCTTTCAAATCTCCAATATACAAGACTCTAGGGAAAGTACC
Organism: Ptychadena robeensis; assembly: GCA_036250615.1. NCBI lineage: Eukaryota > Metazoa > Chordata > Amphibia > Anura > Ptychadenidae > Ptychadena > Ptychadena robeensis. The sequence continues at coordinate 8,109,056 of CM070039.1, forward strand.
ATGCATGATTGCAATATTCACAAGTGCCAATGTTCGCAATGAATTACTTCTATGAATGTTGTTGCAGTAAATAATATTGACAGGAAAACTTGAATTTTTTGAATTTACTTAGAATATTTGGAGAATCATGCTCAACACTAGTGTGAAACTCTAAAGCAGGGAACACACGGCTCGATATAGGAGCCGTTCGAGGCTCCCTGCAGCAGCGCAATGACGTCATCATTTGAGCAGTCGAAAACAGGGATGGCCGCATTTGATATGGGCCAAATAGATGGCCGTGAGCATGTACGGTGCTCATCGATCTGGCCCATATCTATTCGTGTGTTCCCAGCTTTACTGTCCTATACCTACTCTGCCTCTTCCAATGTTTTGGGATGTTGGAGCCTCCTGGCTTCTTCGCTCTACCTGGAAGCAATAAGCTCTGCATTGGGGGAGGATAACATCAAAGCCATTCAACTCTTAATGGGGCTTACTGCACAGGTTAATCAAATGTTAACCATGAGTTCAGCTTTATTCCCCCTAAGGGAAAATTAGCCATGTAATCTGTTTAAATTTCCCACCTGGTCTAGCCCCCAGCCCCGCACTTCCCCAACATCATTACTGACCCGGGCAAATACAGGAAAATAGCGTATACACTCCCCCCCGTCCCCAAGTCCTATGACATGTATCCATAAAGAAGAAACCAGACATCCCAGGATGTGAAGTTTTATTTAAGCTTCACATTTGCTATAGAATATCATCTGTTGGCCATCATTGAGAAGACAGACCAGAGCAGGCCAACCAGGGGATAAAATACTAGAACTCAGTTTCTTCCTGGGAATTACACAGACACCACAAATGTCGGCACAGTATAGATGTTTATGTATACATGGTTGGGCATTTGAAGAATGTACAGTTCCATTCATCTGATGTGTGTGACCTGCTTAGTACTGAGGAACTCTAGCTATGTGCTTCCGGAATGTAAGTGATGTCAGGCACCCAATGTAAACACATGGGAAGGTTAATCTACATAAACATTGCAATATGATTGTATGCTCTGAGGATTTGATTTTATTAATGAGGTTTTTTTTCAAACTTTAAATGTAACATTTACATTAACTTTGGACAGACTGCAAAGAGAACCTGTCGTCTTTAGCCTCTTCTTGTATTCCTATTTTAACCTAAACTTGTAAAGCATTGCCATTGTGTTTTATAAATACAATATGCCTCTATGCATCTAATATTCTATTTTCACAGTTAGTAATATATAAGCCATTATATAAAGGGCGGTATGTTTAACATGTAGCAACAAATAAAATAGAGTGGAAATGGTTCTCTTGGTTTACAGAATCTTTGTAATGATTTATTATCCTTCTTAAACTGAATACCATGTCTGTGATCCTTCAGTGGTGCTGATATCCTTTAAATTATAGTACTTACAGTTTAATGACGTGTATCTGTGTCTGCAAATTTAATGCTGGCAGTGATTCATAGCTGTATGTGACGTCAGTGTGTGCGTTCATGAACCCCGAGCATTGCTGGCACCAGATGCTCAATGTTTGCTCGGATTATTCGACTTGCGCTGTATAGTTCAGCATAAGACTTGCCCATCTTTATTTATTTGAAGCCGTTATATGTGTAATTCATAGTGCAGTGTGTAATAGCATGGCTCTGCTTGCTGTTCTTATTTAAGTTTTGCTGGCAGATGGCTGGTTTTGTTTTTCTAACTACTTTGATTGTTGCAGCAGATTTAGCAGAACACTCGAAAACGAAAAAAGACGATAAGGCGTAATCACTCTAGGTCATGTTCATCTAGAAGGATTGCATGTGAACTAATGTTGGGCTTTCCTATCATGAGTATGACTAATACACTCAGAATGCGCAATTCCCACTAATGTTTGTGTTTATTTTACTCTTTGTGAACCAGTTGGGGTCCAAATCACAGTGATTCTGAAGGTATTGAGCAGGAGTGGGCAAACGTTTTGACTCGTGGGCCAAAATGAGTTATTAAATTTGACAGAGGGGCCGGACATTATATATATATACAGGTTCTATTTACAGGTTCTTTGTAAATACATATATATAAAGAGGCTTTAGGTAGTCAACCTAAACATTCTATGGTGGACCTGGGGAAACGAAAGCCTCTAGGACACTGCAAAATGAATAGTCAACAAGACAACAAAACAAAACAAAACAAAAGTAGACTAATACCTTGAATTTCTTGGTAAATTATCAGTATGTTCACAAGATGGCACTGCTGTCTGTTTGTTTACATTTTGCCAGCCGAGTCCAGCACCTGAATTCGATATTTCCCGAGCTGAAACAATCACCTCCCCTCCCCTCCCATCCCTACCAATCAGAGAAAGACTGCTGACATGCTGATACACAGTCTGCCTATGCGTGCCAAACGAGAGAGCTCTGTTGCCATCTTGGGCATGTGCGCTGTAAGTTCGCCATCACGGACATATAGTATACACTAGCTGTAGTTTGGAGACTTTATCTGCCAGACTTCCTGGGATTAACACAGGGTGCAATATCGTGAGTGGCCAATGGGTGTGTTTGTAATGGTTTTCTATGGGAAAATCTATCTTTGCGGGGCCCCGTGGTGCACGTCATAGAAGCTAGGAAGAGAGGAGGGGCTGCGAGGGATCTTGTTAAATTAATCCTTACAGTTTTTTATGCATTCCTCTCTATTATCCACACTTCTGCTGCCATTCATAAAATGATGAATTTATGGTGGTAGGTCTGCTTTAATTTGACCCAATATCAATCAAAGTCTTGGGGTCTCTGTATAGGGGGCTGGACTGAGGAATATGCAGTACAAAGAATAAATCAGTTTATCTCTAGTTAAATGGTGATAGGAGTAGAATTCAAAGTTAACAAGAGAGTAGTTAATCAGGGGAAGTGGGGTGAATGATGCTAGCCATCTTAATTAGCACATTAAAAGGTATAAAAAGTATTGCAGTGGAAATCTGTGAATTGATAGTTCACAGTTAAGGTCCCCACACACGTAATGAGTGGTGACCGACAGATGAGCTGTGGAGAGCAGTGTGATGGCATCATTAGGCTGCTCTCCATCGCTCACAGCATCGGCGAGCATCTTTGTGTGCTGGCCGTTAGTTTGAATGGGGACACCGGTCCCCATTGCAACTAATGGCATTGGCTAGAGTTTAAGTACATGTCCGTTCTCTGACTGACCCAGCTTTGAGGACCCGCCATCAGCGGCCGATTTTGCCGCCAACCGGCGGTGTGTGGGGACCCTTAGTTAGAGGTAGTTGATGTAGCAAAGGTTATTGTTTCTTTGAATGGCAAATACATGTGTATCTTTTATAACATTTTTATTATTTTATCAATTTAAATGCTGGTATGGATAGGAGTCCACACAGCATAAATATAAAAACAAACTCTTCTAGAGTATATCATTTTATAATCGGTACTTCATATCATTTGAACATTTTTTTTTTTTTTTTTTGTCATTAAATTTCTTTTTACATCAAATATAGACTCTGGATGGTAGATACAAGAAAAATGTGAAGTATTAGTGGGAGCAGCTGTGTGAATGCTTCCGTGGACATAATATGATTGAGTTCAGTATAGTATGATTTAGAGTTTACCTAAAGTCTGCCATACACCCACCGACTGGGTGCCGACAGACGAGTGCCGATGAGCTCTGGAATGCAGCGTGATGACGTCATTCCCGGGCTGACTGAAACGGCGGGCACTCTTTGTGTCCAGTCTTCATTGAAAGTGACGGCATCAGCTGGCATCGGCCAGAGAACATCTGGCCGATCTCTGGCCGGCCGAGCTGTGGGACGACAGGGATCTGTCGCCCCATGTGGGCACACACCGATTGGCGGCCAATTTTGCCACCGACCGACGGCGCGAGCGCGCACGCCCGTCAGTCAGCGGCAAAATCGGCCGCTAATTGGTGTGTGTATGCCAGGCATAAGCATAGCACATAAATTAATGGGTGGATCTTAGTGAAAGCGCACTCATTTATTGTTTCCTACGCTGTAATCAGTTACTCCTGTAATCTGTTACTTCAGGTTTACCAAAAACCATACCCTGCAATGGGGCTAGTCTCTCACTAGGTTTAATGGTTGTTTTCTGATCTAGACTAGGACAAACTTTTTGACTCATGGGCCACAATGGGTTCCTAAGTTTGACAGAGGGCCAGACCAAGATCAGATAAATTGATAGAAGGATTCCTTAGGGCTCATTTACATTCTTGGTAGGAAACACATTGTTTCCACTGACCGATTGCCAGAACACCTGGAACTTCCTTTCTTTCTACATGTCCTGGTCAGTTTTCTGGTAGTTGGCCAATAGGATTACATGGGAGCAATCGTTAGTAATTGCCAGGCATTACTTAATGAAGAAAAAATTTACGAAGATGTCTTTTGAAATGGAAAAATATATAAATATTGATAAAAGGAAAAGATGCAAGGTCACAATGGGTCAGTTACAAACACTAAATGATTAAATATAGCCCACAGGCCGCAGTTTGCCCAAGTCTGATCTAGATGTATGCAGAAAGCATTTATACTTACCTCCTTCCTTAGATTAACCACAACCAACTCCTCTATGCCGCTGATGCTCTCAGTAATCTGTGCCTTTAAGGGGTGTATCAACCTCTGATAGCACAGCCATCAATACAGGGCCAATAGCCCACCCTCAACCCAGAGTTCAGGGTTTTAAAAGAGAGCACAGGCCTCAAGAGAAGAGAGAGAAGGTGAGAGTATAGATGGCCATACATGCATAGGTTCCAAAACAATCGTTGTATGTTCACCGATCGTTCAGCAAATTGATGCCCACCACTTTGTTCAATTCCTGGCCCATATTTTGCACTGGGGATTGAGGGTCCCCATCCCACATGTTGGATCCCTGTTCAATCGATATTTCGTTCGAGTGGGATTGAACACTGAAAGTGGGTTAACGAGCATGGCAAATGATCGTTCGGGAATCAAATGCAAAATCGAGCCGTGTATGGGGTCCTTTACGCCAGTACACCCAGACAGAATGTAAGCATTTTAACCATTCCGTGCTGAGCTAGCCCCACTGCAAGGTATGATTGCTGGTGAATCAGCTTGAATTTATTGTTTAATGTTTTCACCACTGTCCAGAGGCTCAGGAAGTAATGGTAGTCATACACACATCAACCTTTGCTCGATAGATCTTTGATCAGACTAGATTTAAATCTCAACCATCGAAAATGTATAGATCCTACCACCAAACAGGTCAACAAGATCAAATCAAAACTAAACAATTTCTTTCCAAAATAGTTTGAAATACCTAGAAACCCCATTAGATACTTGTACAATTATCTGTTAGCGGCTCCTTCAAGTTTAGGTTCAGTTTTGACTTTTTGTTAATGGATTCAGGTAAATATGAAGCAATTTTTCAAACTATTCACTTGAAACATCTATTTCACAATATTTCCTCACTCAAGATAGGCATAAATGGCTCGCTAGTGTTCGGACCTAAAACGATCAAAGTTTCCATCGATCGGCCTTAAATTGTATGCCTCACACCTGGTTCGGCGAAAATAGTTTGATACAGATCAAAACATCAATTGAAAAATGATGGGACATGTTGGAAATTTTTTGGCGATTGTACAACGATCTAACTAAAATCATAGCATTGTGTTTGTTGGTCGGGTCGATTTTATTCGATTAACACATTTATATATGACTCTTTCCTAAAATATTCGATTTTGGTCGTGTTACGAGCGTATTCAGATCGAACCTTCAATGTGATACTACTTTGGATTCGATTAAGATCGGTGTCCGATGAAAAGATCTAAAATCCAATCTAAGATAGATTGTGCCAAAATCGAACCGTGTATGCCTAGCTTAAATCTGCAATCTTACCATACCTTTTAGATGTGCATATTTTTTTTATATGCAATCTATTTTTGTGTTGCTTGATTACAAAGAAAAAAAACCATGCTTGTCTGGATGCTTTTTATTGTATTGGTTGCCTGTTCGTTCAGAAAATCTGGTTGCTAGAAGTTCAACTGACTCAGACTGAGGATAATCACCTCCTCATAAATTGTCCTGGCGGCTTTAATATTCTTATTTTCCTAGATTAAGTTGTACAGAAATATTAATATCAGAGGCTCTATATTTTAGAAAAGGAATTCTGAGATTACCATAATATATGTAGCTTGTCATCTAAGGGTACAATAAGGACACCTTTTTCGATACAAAGCACTGAAAGACACTGCTAAATGAAGAAGCTTTCAAGAGACAGTTGACTGTTACCTTTAAGCAGGGTACAGACCTGCAGATATGGGCCAGATCGATGGCCGATTTGAGTGCAGTGCGCGCTCACGGCCATCTATCTGGCCCATATAATATGCCCCCATCTCTGTTTTCAAGTGGAACCAATCAATCCTGCTTGAAAACAGCCATATCGGACATGACCGTAAATACGTCCGATGTCCGTTGTTTTACATAGAGACCGCGGGTCTCCAGGCAAAGCTTCGGCTGAGCTGGGGAGAGAGCAGAGCTGTCTCCCCAGCCCGGCCGATATCTGACAGCAGCATGATAACGTCATGACACTGCTGCAGGGTACATCGGACAGCTCAAATATCGAGCCGTCTGTACCCTGCTTTAGGCTATGTCTCCACATCCGTCGGGACCTCCTACGCTAAGCGCAGTGCTTGGTGGGGGATCCCGACGGATCTCATACACTTTACCTGCTCTGCGGATGCTGTGTTCTCACGGCGTTGAGCTGTTCCGCCGGTGCAGGGGTTAACATAGTGCAGTAACTTATGCCAGCTAAAGTGTATGTGATCCGTTTGGAACACCGCCAAGTATTGTGCTTAATGTAGGGGTCCCGGTGGATCACGAAACGTTGTGGACACATGGCCATCATTTTTAAACAGATTTTAATCAAGTCCTATTGGAAACCACACAATGTAATTTTCTCAGGTAACAAATTTAAGCGTCTTCTGAATTAATTTCCCAGTCATGTTAGCAATAAACCCTCATATATTACAGTAGTGAGTCAGGTTTTCCTTCTAGTGAGTCAAAGGCATTGGATGAATAATTCAAATTTATCAGCATCTTATTTATTGAATGGAAATATAATAAGGAAAACTACTCATTAAACATACACCCTTGTTGACTGTTAATATCTTCTCCTGAGTGTTCAGGCACCGAAGAAATATTCCTTAATAATTGTATTAAACCTTGCAGCAATTCTAATTTTGGCAAGGGGTTTGTCTGCTGGGGAACATATGTCTGGAATTCTAGATTTCTTTAACATTAGCTACAATAAAATCCTTTATGAAATAATATTCAGCTGTTTATTTCTAATGACGTATTTGTGACGTCTGACAGCCAAGATGTCTGCATGTATGACAGCCAAGCAACACGTTGCATTTACAAAGGTCGTTGTTTTTAAGATGGAATGGAAAATTTGAGATTTACATGAACAAAAATGCCTCTGGTTTTTCAAAAGAAAAATACGAACCATTTTTTTTTTTTTTTTTTTGTAAGGTTAAAAATACAAATATACAACTAACCACACTACCCTTTGTGACAGACTGTTTGTCTGTCACAGTCTAAATGGGCCCATTAGGTTTTTTTCTGGACGGAGTCCAGGAATATGCACCCTGGATCCCTGGGTCCATACTCCACAACATTCAGGGGGTTTGGCCCAGGGTGGACTTTGAGGTGGACTATGGTGTGAGGCACCAACAGGTAAAACAATGTAAAGAAGTTCAAACAATACGAATAAATCCAGTATATTTTGTTTATGATGAGACATTCAATTTAGTCTTGGTCTCACAATAGAAGTGTTTCATAAAGATGCAGTTGTTACAAGCAGATCTGCTTGTAACAACTGCATCTTTATGAAACACTGAATGTTGTGGAGTATGGACCCAGGGATCCAGAGTGCAAATTGTTCTTTTCTTTGTTGTATGTATTAACTGGATGTTGGCGGACGACTTGAATTTACACGCATATTTACGGTGAGAGATTTCTTCTTGTTGTTTATTAGGAGTCCAGGAATATGTTGGCCAACAACAATAGGTTGTTGTGCAGTTTTGTTTAGTTTTTGTTTTGGGATTCTGTGATGGGAGGGAAGGAACTGGGTGGGCTTTCCCATTCCATCCAGGAATTACACCTGACGGACATCAGGGAGGTGGCTGGGTTTGTCTTAACAAAAGAGACTGAAGCCACTCAGTCAGGGCTCCCAATGAGGTTGGAGACAGTGCTGCTAGGTGGGAGCAAATACAGGGCACACAGGGAGTGTGTGGCCCCATGCTGGTGGCTGCTAGGAGGCAGGCCATTAAGGTTCCCTAAAGGAAGGAACCATTGTTTGATCAGTGCAAAGCCAGGAGGATTGGCATTTTCAGGACTTTTGTTTGGTTGATATTAACCCCTGTGTTTGGACTTGTACTGCCAATAAATACGGGCAGGAGCCCTAAAAAGAATCCTGTTCTTTTGGATTTACTTTATTTACAGACGCCATTTGAGCTGAACCCCCACACCTTGTCTGGGGACACTTGACTAGGAAGTTAAAGTTAAACCCGTTTATAGGAAAGACATGCACTGTTTTCTGCAACCATATCATGTTTAACTATACCCTTCTACATTCAGCATAAACCTTGCTCACCCATATTTCAGGCCAGGGTATATAGATGAGTTGTTAAAGGAACCCATAGCCAAAAATCACCAAAAATGTCCTTTCCCAAGGCATCATCATACCTCCCATTAGCTAGACCAGAAAGATGTAGATCCTCCATATCACACTCAACTAGGCTCCAGAGGAAGAAGAAGCTAAAACATTTATTTCATTCTTCCCCTCCTTCCTGTCAGCTTCAGAGGGACATTTACCCATTTCAACATGCCTGCCTGTAGGTAACTCCAATCAATGGGACTATGGGGTCATTGAACATGAAAAGCTGCTGGTCCCTTTGTTTATTCATAAATGGGAATCCCTTAGAGGACAAGGAAGGCCACAACACATATTTTACTTACTAAAGGCCCCCATGCACATTGACATTTTTCGTTCGATCAACATAAAAAGATCAATTTGTTTTGTTGATCGGCCGGAAATCTATGCCAGTCCACATGGTTCAATCAACCTAGAACGATCAAAATTGGATTGAATAATGATCAGACATGTTGGAAAATTCTGATTGGTCGAGTAGTCATCGATCAAATATTGGTTTCTCTATGTGGGGGGTATTTGGTTGCAATGGTAGCATGATTGATCACTGATTCTCAGATCGGAAAACTTCGATCGGGCTAGGTCGAGCAAACAAAAAAATCTCAACATGTATGGGGGGCCTTAATGCCTGGCATACACATGCCGATAAGCGGCTGATTTTTCACCTGACCGACGGGCGCGCGCGCTCACGCCGTCGGTCACTGGAAAAATCGTCTGCTTCAGATCCCTGTCGCCCCACAGCTCGGCCGGCCAGAGAATATCGGACATGTCCGATGCAAGCCGACCGGCGTCTTCATTGAAGCTAATGGCCGGCACACAAAGGGTGCCGGCCGACTGAAGCAGCCCCATAATGCACCAGGATGCAAACATGATGACGTCATCATGTTTGCATTCCGGTGCATATCGGAGCATGTCTGTCGGCACCCATCTGTGGGTGTATGGCAGGCATAAGTCTCTATATGCACTAGTTACAAGAGTTTATTAATCAGATGGTACAACACTCCAAACAATTCCTTTATTATCTTTCCTAGTGATAATCACTCTTGCTCTTGCTGATTTGATGGTAAAGAACAATTGTACATATCATTGGGAATTAACTTTTTCTAAGGATAAGGGACTCTACTATTCCTGGCACTTACTGATAACGATATACAAAAAACAATCCAGCTGGATGTTTATTACACTGTGGTGTCATCATTATGATGAAGTAGAACCCTGCTTATTCATCTGTTGAGTGTGGACAAGTCCTGCATTCCCAATTGCTGTCATTTCCTCGTCCGATGACACAATGATTCTTTTGAGTCTTAACCTCCCTAGCGCTCTTGCAAGGTCCAGATTTCTGTACCAAAAGTGCACCATAGATAGATAATGTTTGAAACACACAATTATTATAAAAAAGTACATTTAAAAAAATTATAAAATGTATCATTTGAATGCTTAAATCTCTTGAATACTTATTTGGTATGAAAGATTTCAAAACAGTATTTATTGATTTCAAAACAGTATTTATGTTTGTTTATAATAACATTTTTATATCAATTGGAAATGTGTTTTGTTTTTGTTTTACTTTAAATTGTATTGGATACCGTGGCATTTGGCACCCTCTGAAAGGGTTAACTTCAAAGATCACATCTGGAAATGACAATGTGGGTGATATTCCAGGTGTCCTGCGGCAGCGGGACATTCATATGCAAATTAGGCTGGGAGAGAGGTGACATCGCCGGCATGCTTCAGATCCCTGGACAGCACAGAGCAGAATGTGCAGCTGCGGGGATCTGAGCTTAGCTGGATGGCTCCATCTCGTCAACTGCAATACTGCATAAGCAAGTGCAGGACGAGATGGTGCCGTCAGAAGCACTAGGGAGGTTAATATAAAAACTAAGGATATCATGGTGGAACTCAAAGATACAATGGAAACTATTTGACCTTATGCAAACGGGCCTAGTGGGATCCTTGGGATATTGTACTTTTGTCTGTTACTATAGATATGTTGATCTCTGTACATGGCTTTGTATTTCTGGACCCTTGGTCGGCACATTGCTCGTTAGTTTTGTGTGTGTTGAAGTATTGTTGTTTTCTGTATACTTGCAAAACTTTAATAAAAAGATTTTAAAAAAAGATACCACGGAAACTTTAGACCTACATGGTTCTATTGGCATCAAAGCACAATAACAGAAGCTCCATGGATGTTGGACAGATAAATTTACATAGGACACTTTAGGGCAGGAGTGCCCATGCTCCCGGTGCCTTTTAACAGTATTAGTATCTTTTTCTTAGGCACCCCTGTTTTAGGGATTCAGGGGACTCTGATGAGCTTCCTAGGATTCAGGGGACCCTGATGAGCTTCCTAGGATGTATCATCAACTTCACCTTACTTGGCTTTATGTGCATTCCCTCTACCTACTCCACTAATAAATTCCTTCTTAAAATATTTTCTTTCAGCAACCAATGTTTCTTCATTCTTAGTGAACTAGGACTCTAGGTCAGATATTAGACTTCTCAGGGCAAGAAATATGACAATAGACTACCTGTCAACATATTGTACGGCCTATGGTCCGTCTGTAATCCTTATTTTTCCTGTTTTTCTTGTTGTTCTGACCTATCCCTATGTCTCTGCATTATTTCTTTTATAGTAAAATATTAGATCACCCATGCAGTGTAGGTGCAACATCAGTCAGACTTCATGTGACTTCTCACACCCAACTGAGCACGTATGCTCAGAGCCAACCATAACAATATAGGCCAATACACATATTTATAGGTAAGCCTGATGATAATTTTAGACCAAATACTAAAACTCTAAAGGTAGCCATACACAGTTCGATTTGTCAGCGATCAATTACCGATCAATTAGCCGATCCAATCTTTCCAGGCGATCAGGAATTGGCAATTGATCGGATCAGGAATAGATGTAACACTACCTTGGGAATCCGATTTGTGGCTGATTTGGACATGAGCCGATCTCCAAAATGGCCGATTCCACAAAATCCATCGATCTGCATAGGGCTATGGGTCCATCAATGTACTCCAATTGCCAAACGATCGACCAAAAAACCAACATATCGGTTCATTGTCCGATCCAATTTTTAGTCGATTCAGATTTGTTGGGGTCGATCGGGCAGGGGGATCAAAACCTGATTGATTGCCGATCAATTGCCAATCGAACTCGTGAACTTGCGCAGTGATCGATTGGTCAAAAATCGAGTGGAGAATCAACCTGTGTATGGCTACCTTTACATAATCTCCGATGTGGCTTAAGCCCCCCATACATGTTTATAATTCCCATCAATTTTCAGAGAGTCAGCGGCACACCCTTTGTGAAAGTTTGAGCATTCGACCGGTCAAAAAATCGGGGTGAAAATTAAAGGGTGTATGGGGGGCTTTATTCATTTTAAGACACATTGTGAAGGAAGATGACTTCTAAGACATTAGAAATGTGTTACACATCCTTAAAATTTAGCGTAATTTGTACAGTATTTTATTTACTATCTAACTTTTTGTTATTTGAATTTTGACAATTTTATTATGTAGCAGTAAATGTATTTTCTTTTACAATCCAATAACTTGCACACTTGTTTGGGGGAAGATTTAGGATGGGGGTCAATGTATTTATGAAAACAAAGGGGTTACATATCTTACAATCTATATGTGTTTGTCCACCCACTGCAAAAGAAAGGCTCACGGAGAGGCGCCTGTAGTACCAAAATAAATTTTGGTCCACACTGAGCAATCCAGCTACAGTTATTAGGAGCTTTTTTCACCACTAATTTTATCCTGAAAGAGTGACCCAGTGAGTCACGAAACTCTCAGTACAAGCATTGATGTTTTATTAGATGATGTTTCATCGGAATTGATCAAGAAAGGACAAGTTTTGGTACTACGGATGCCTCTCTATGAGCCTTTCTGTTGCAGTGGGTAACCAAACTTATATAGATTGTACCTCACCGGGAGTAAAAGTCTAAGCACCCTACACAACCACAACCTACACAACCAATTACCCACAGGCCAAATGAGTGAGACCAAGAATACATACACACTGCGCAGAGACAGTGTACAAGACAATTTTCTCTGCACATCTTCTGTCTTCAACAGGTTTTTCAATTAGTAATCAGTAGTTCTTTTTTTTAAATTAGTAATCAGATTTTTTATTACTTCCAATTTAAAGGAAATAGAAATACTTTAACTAAAAAACGTCTTTAAGCATTGATTTCCCTCAATGTAACTTGTTTGGTATTGTTATGTACTTTGAAGTAAATTTGCTATTAAAGTGGACCTACCACATGGTAGGTCACTTTGCACTATCGGCATCAGACTGCAGATAGATAGGGCCGTCACTACCCCCCAAAATAATCTAAAAGCAGGAGGGGTGATATTTCCAAGATCCCACTTTGTGACATATCGCCATCATACAGCTGAAAGGCCATCTGGAATCTATCCCCAATCTCCCCTTGGGCTGTATAATTTTGTTCCTCTCCAGTCCCATGGGAATTTAACATCAGTGTCCAGACTTCTGAATCGCTGCTCTCACTCTCCCCACAGGCATCCCCCTCCTCTTTCTCTCCCCCTCCACCTCTTAACACTTTTTCGCTCCTCTCGGGTCGTCCTCCATCACAGAACCTCCCCCCCCCCCACGTCACCGTGATGGCATTAACGACAAGAGGAGCTGCCAGAAAGTGTTTTGCTGAGTGCCTCTATGGGGGGGTGGTCTAGTACTGGCAAATTAGTGGACCTACTACGTCTTGTTTTTTTATGGCACTAGAAGTGCATATAATAGAAGGAATGCGTAAAATAAACTCAAAAACTTTCCTGAAATGAGCAATTAACAAGATTACCACACACTCCCTCCTTCCGGTTTTGGAAGCCAACACATGAACACATGGGGGGTGCAATATCACGGGTGGCCACTGGGGCGTTCAGTGATCTTCTATGGGAATTTTTCAAAAGCAATCACTGAGAATTTAAAGCTTCCTGTTGACGTCCCTGCCTGAATTTTCTGCCAACAATGACCCAGGAAGTGAGTAGAGCTGCAGGATTATATTCTTAAATTGCTCATTACAGTACGTTTTTGGTTTTTTCACTGCATTCCTCCCTATTATTGGCAACTTCTAGTGTCATTCATAAAACTAGATTCCTGATGGTAGGTCCACTTTAAGTAGCTTTTCAGTTCACCCATTATTTCAGATGGTGCCTCTGGGAATAAGGAAGTGAGGATGGTAAGTACTTTTTTTTTTGTGTAGTATGTACAGAGAATGTAATCTGCTGATGAGTATTATGTTTAGGTAATTATTGGTTATTTTTGGGGTGTTTTTTGAGTTTACAACCGCTTTGAGGTAACAAATTTGTAAAAAAAAAATTGTAAATCCGGATGTAAAAAAAATTTGTAAATCCAGGAGTGTAAGATTTTAGAATGGAAATGCTAGAAATTCAGTCATCTTCTTTTGTTGTTCACATGGGCATGCTTATCATTGAAATCTTTATTTTACACTGTGCATTCACTTCAAATGGTAGGGAATCCCTGCATATGTATCACTATACTCTCCTGAAAATTATACATCTTAAATACACAGAGATCAACCTGACCCAAAATACAGTTTCTCCCTATTGCCTTGTATTATTGTAGCTTCATTTATGTTTTACTTTTGAGCTGAAACTATAATTTTAAGTAATAACGTTACATGGTCCATGAAGACTTATCCCTCCTGCATGATAAATCAGATAGGGATAATACATCAGATCAATGAAAGATGCAATTACACCTTCCTTTGAGTCATTAAACTAGCTCATAGTATTTTGTTCATTATTTTGTCTGTAGAAAATATGATTCAAGAAAAAATCATGCTTCTTGTAATTGTAATAGAAAAAAAAGCTAGAAAAAAAAATTCTTCCAGAGTTGCACTCATATGATCTCCAGACCTCCCTTATCTTCTATCGGCATCCATCCTGTGGGCATAGTTGTGGTGTACACACACCACAGAAGGTTATGTATAGTAACTGCCAGTACGGGATAGGTATATCTCCTATATGCCAAAGAATAAAAGGTTTGTATCCATGAGTTTTTGGTGCGCTAAAGAGTTGAGCAAGTGTGATTAGTCCACTAAGATAGAGTTTGATTTGATAGACATTATTTTTGTAGAATAAAGGACACCTTCCTTGATTATCATGACTTATATTAACACCAATTTGTTTATATAGTTCTCTATTTTTACTACTTAGGTGCGTATAAATTTTTCTTTTATTCAAGACTATATTTGAAAACATTCATTCATTGATTTTTTTTTCAGAGTTAAGATGTTTGGTAAAACAGCTTGAGAAAGGAGATATTAATGTATCAGATCTGAAAAATATATTGAATATGCGGCCCCTCGGTTTTGGAAGCAGTTTACATTGATGAAACCGTACGTAATAAATTTTTAAGGGTTCCAACAGGATGGGGGGGGGGGGCAGGGGGAACAGTATACACCCACCCCAGACAGTGTACTCCTTGGTTTTACTTTTGTTTTTGTGATCACCAATTCCCAGGATGGGCCCTTTATTAGCTACAATTGGGTTTGTTGTTGTAGGTACCCAGACAGAATGACATATGCCCCATTATACTCACACCACCACCTCTGATTCCTATGCTCAATTTAAGGTGCTCATACACGCATAGACGGCCGTTTCAAGTGCCGTGCATGCTCACAGCCATCTATCTCTGGTGCATATCTAATGCGGCCATCCCTGTCTTAATCAATCTCGCTCGAAGACGTGGTTATCAGTAGCGATGGCCGAACTTCAGCGAGTGGATCGCACTTTTAAGAAGTCCAAAATCCATCTGTTCGCGGGCAGATTCAAATTCCCTGCCCTCTCAGTGGGGATTTGAATTGGGAAAACGGAAGTGATGTCAGTGACATCAGTGACGTCACATCTGGTACCTGGAACCATAGTTCCTATTATCCGCCTTGTGGACAGTTCGGTTATCAATAGTTATCAGACATGACTGTGAATCACAGTCGATATCCATTGCTTTTGCATTCGGACCACGTTCCTCCAGCTCCTTTTATCGAGCCTCAGAGCAATACGTCATCGCGCTGAGCTTGAAGATTGACCCGTGTTGACAAGCCTTTAAAGTTCCGTATCTCCTTACAATTGACAATATCAAACAACAGATTGAAAATAACCATTTAAGGTTATCAATCAAAATAACACTTATAAAGAAACTACTTGACTGGCTTTTTACGCTCTCACTTCCTGTAGAATGTATTTTCAGACTCATTTTACAAATCTCTAAAGTGTGAAAGTTTTTTGTCAATGAAGTACTGAAAGTTAAAAATTTAATTTTAGGTCAGTTTGTCTTTTATCGTCTCGCCATTCGGAGAATAGCAGTGATGATGAACAAAAAAAAATCTGTGAATGTGTACAAATTAGAACATTACAAATAGCATTTTTTCTAACCTTTACAATAACCCTAAGCACATTATTTTTTACATAACCTACCTACCTTAACCTATAATCAAGGTGGTGACATGTTTTATTAAATCACCATTGAATCATAATAAGAAGCAAATTAGGCTATGTCCATGCAATTATTTGATCTGTATAATATAATATAAATAAATTTTAGTATCTAAGAAAAGCTTTGTTAAGCCACCAAAGGTCATTCAATTAGGCACACTATTCTTTGCTCATTCAGAAGGAAAAAGTAATTTCAGGACACTTTTTTCCTTTCCAATCGCAACATAAACTCTTTCCTTGTTGAAGAGTTTGTCTTAAATGCCCCAAAGCCTTAATTGGCGATGTTGCCCGTTCATTGTGAGATTCAAATCTTCACTCTGATATTTGGCCTCATAACCTAATCCTAGTAATATATGTCCCTTTGTTTTAAAAGGAGGTATGTTTATATGTTCACACCGAGATTTCAGCAGGTTGCAAGGTCGAAGCTACAGCAAGAAGAAATATTCAGACCAGTCCGAATAGATATTTGAAATCTTTTTTTTAACGTTAAGATGCTTTTTCACATTTATTTCCAATGATTATAATCACAGGCACAGTTGCTATTTGGCAGTTACATGTATATGGACAGCTCTTACTTAATTTTTAAAAGCAAAAACACATCATTGTGTAAATTAATTGCAAACTTGCTGGAAAGTTCTCTCAGCCAGCATGAACTAAAAGATAACAATCGAATGAACTAGGCAGTAAGAATCAAGCAAATGAAAGATTTTATTTTTATTATTAATTTTTTAATTATGTAGCGGCAACATATTATGCAACGCTGTAAATCAATTAAGTTCCAGATGCAACACAAGATACAAAGATAACATCAGGTTAAGACACAGGAGGGGTTTGTGGACCCTGCCCCAACAGCTTAAGCAGGGTACAGATGGCTCTATATTCAAGCCACCCTATGCACCCTGCAAGCGTTGATGGCGTCAGCTCTCCCCCGCTCAGCCCGAGCTTTTCGCCTGGAAGCCCTCGGTCTCTAGCACAAGCATCGGACATCGGCCATTTTTACAGTCATGTCTGATAAGCGATGGGGGCACATTATATGTGGTCTGATAGATGGTCGTGTGACGCGCTGCGTCGGCGTTTGAAACGGCCATCGATTTGACCTCTCTCCACGTCTGTACCCTGCTTTACAATCTAATAAATTGGTTAACAAAGTAAACAATAGGTGGGGGGGATTGGACCGGCATGGTGGTGATATGTGTGATGAGATGGATGGATAGGCGAGACTGAAGAGTTGTTTTTTTAGGGCTTTTTGAAAGTGATAAAAGAGGAACAGGTCTAATGGGATAAGGGAGAGAGGTTCCAGAGAGTAGAAGTGGCCCTAGAGAAGTCTTTAAGCAGTGCCTGTGATGAGTTATTGTCACGGATGAAACGTGAGGTCCATCCAGCCTCCATGTGTTAATACATCATATGGTATTGAATCTGTGGAATATGCTATATTTTCCTGTATTGACACTGAAGGCCTTTTATATGTAAATAGATGTGTCTTTCCTGGTTTCCTCTAGGAGGGTAAAAAGTGATAACTGCAATTAAGTTTCGTAGAAGTGTCATAGAAGTGTCATGGGCTTTCAAAGGCCTAACTCCAGCACCCCGCTGTGGTGCTGGCCGTATTGCCTGTTATAGATGAGATAAGGTTCTAAAGTGTATCTCTACATTTGATCGGTACAAAGAAAAGTACAATAATCTGCCCAAGGTCACACTAGTAATTCTGTTATAATTTAAGTGGACTTAATACCTGATTGTCACAATTCCACCACAGAACCTGGTTTAGCGCGGGGTGGTCAGAGCAGGGAGTCTATGCCAACCGAGGGTCTTCTCCCAGAGCCCCCCTAGCGGGGAGATAGGCAGTATCCCTTGAGGGACCCTGTGGGTCCTTTTCCCCGCACCCTGTTGGCAGGTCCCTGCTTCCCTGCTTACCCCCCCAGGTAGGTGTGGTACGAGGTCCTAGGGAGTCCCCTTAAGGAGGAAGACAGAGGATAGTCAGAGTCACAAGCAAAGGTCGAGGCAGGCAGAGTCCGTGGGTAGTCTTTGAACAGGCGTAGGTCAGGGCCGCGGCAATCGTTGGCAAATCCAAATAACAAAGCGAGGTTCGGGCAGGCTGGCAGGCAAGTAAAGAGTCAAAACGAGCAAAGGTCGGTTCCAGAAATCAGATGAAGTCAAAGCCAAAGCAGTGTATACCGTGTTCAAGTCAGGGAAGCTTCAAGCATATTCACACACTACGTAATCATCCAAATGACTGGTTGGGACTGACATGGCTTATATAGGAGTGCATCCCCAGCACCACCCCCCTTTGAGGGGCGCACCGCCGGGGACACACTCCTGTCAATCACTAATACTCCGGCGATGGCTCTCGCTCCGCGTCTCGCGCACATCGCAGCGTTGGCGCGCATGCTCATGCACAGACCGGACGGATGGGCCGCCCATATGCCCACTAACCGTGGATCCCGTCACCTGTGTCCCCAGCGAGAGACCCGACCGGTGAGGACACCCGCGACTGAGGGGGCGACAGGGACCCCGCGGCCGAGCGTGGACCTGAAACCTGATACAGTATGAAACCTATATCAGCATATCGTCTGACCCCACACGTATTACCTGATAAGAGAAATAATGTACTTCTGGCATGGACTGGCTCCAAGTTATAACCTTTCTTCATGACTGGATATGCCATTTCATTAATGTTTGGTATTAATGTGACCGATAATGTTCTGGGGATTTGGATATGCCTTATCATCTGTGTACCACGGCCATGGGCCCAAATATGGATCGTGTCATTTTAGGACGTTGTTTTCCCTCCAAAATATAATACGCCCATTGGTGCCGGCTCTCAAAACCACCCGGATTTTCATCCATTGTTTAATAACCAACCCAAAGGAGCATGCTCTAAGAAGTTTCTCCATTTTTACCATCACCTGAAAGAGCCCCCACAGAGAACCATAGGCCCTGGTGGCCATTTCATTTTGGACTTATTAATTCTTGGACTTTCCCCTACGAACGGACATCTCTTCTTCAGCAACCTTAAGTATCCTTCTTCTGTTTTTTCCCGTTTTTAATTTTAACACCTGGAATACACTTAATGTTGATTTTTAATAATTATGTATAGTTTAATTAAGGCGTATTGCATAATAATGACTCTTACGTCATTTTCTCGCTCAGCCTCATACCTGCTTTGAATACCGCAGACGCTTCCCCTAGCTTTGCTTAAGATCGCTAACCCCTAGACATTTCTAGAAATCAGACGTTTCCCTTTTCCCGAATTTAAATGGGATGGTGGCCGTGTAATTACCAAAAATTTGTGTTTATTTCTGGTCCTGTAGTTGCAAACGCTCCCCTTTTATGGTCCGGACTGTGGCCCACTTCCGGCGATTCCGGCGCCTGATTGTACCAACCCAAGTTGGACTCTCTGTGGGGTTTAAATCCGTTGGGAGCCGCTGCGCGGTCCAGCCACTAGGGGGGCATACAAGTTATGAACCAGGGAAATTCCATGAGTTTTCATGGGGGAGCGAGAGGTGTTTGGTTTAAGGTATATTTTATGGACCGGGTTGTTGATTAAATGGTCTATAGTGTGATGAAGTTAAAAGGCAGCACCAGAACTTTAAATGTGATTCTCTGGACAATGGGACCAGTATAATGATTACTGTTTATGATGGACTGAAGAATCTCTGTCTAGATAAGATGAAAGCATAGTCCCAGACTTTTGTGGTCTCTAAGGATAGGAAGGGATATATCTTGGAGATTTTGTGGAGATAGAAATTGACGATCTAGCAATGCTCTGCTGTATGTGGGGTGTGCAGAAGAGAGTGCAGAGTGGCCACCAGGCATGCGTTTGGGGCTTGAGGAAAGGAGATGATTGTTGGGTATCAGGTCAAGTGGTGAGGAAAGAAGGAGAGGAGCAAAGCAAGGAAGTAACTCCTTCCAGCTACAGGGGAAAATTAGGTTAGGAGGGTTTACAGGCGGAATAGGATTGGGAACGGATTGTGGGTAGTCAGAAATTTCAAGTTGCATGGTAGAATATTGGGCAGGTCCTGGGCCGTGAAGGCGGTGGTGGAGGGGTGTAGTATTAAAGAGAGAGTCCAAGTGGAGACTAGGCATTGAACGTTGAATAGCTTTTGACCAAACCAATAGAAATTATGTAAGCCATGCTCATTGTGGCAGAATAAAGTGCCAACATTAATATGCAAGCCAATCAAACTCTGGAGATGTTTGACTGCTTCAGTCTGTCATGTAATTTGGTTGAGATTTGTGTGTGACAAACTTAAAATAGTTTTACATCTAGGCACCCTTTAAATACAATGTCATAATGCATTTAAACATTAACAAAATGATGATCAGTGCAATCTGGTGAGTTGTCTACAATGAAAAACTTTTGTCAATAGCACACTTTTTGCCAAGATGAAAGTTTGCAATGTAATGCAAGTCCATGCTAATGCCTGCCCCTAATGCAAAACATTTTAACATATGTCCATTTATTATAAATCGAAGGCGCCTTTTGGATACAGAGATGAGCTCTCTGACATCCACACAGACTCGTTTCCGGATGGAGGTAAGAGACTGGCCTGGCATCCACCTTCACAAGGAAAATGGGAAGAAGGAGAAGGAGGCCTGAAAAAACGCAAAGTTTCGTATTATTGTCCTGAGTTCAAGCTGTAATATTTGTTGAAAGTCAGAAATAATTTTGTTCTCTTTTTTCAGTATCCCAAACAGATTTCTAAGATAAATTATTTATGAGATGCAAATATTTTTAATTATAAGTATCCAAATGCCATTTAAATGAAATGCAGCATAAAACTGAACCAATGAAGAACCAATGTCTTACTAAGTAGATCGTTTTTTCAATCTGAATCATTTGCAGTGGTGGGCAACGGAGTTGATATTAGAGGGCCACAAGTGCGGCTCGCTGCATCCTAACGGGCGCACATAACATTTTTCAACTATAACTATAAAAACGGACAGCAGGCAGAGCTAGAATACAATTGTTTTACATAACAAACTTGTTTTAAAAATGATACTTTCACAATTAGGGAACACTATTGGCAAAGGTGAGTTCCTATGCATTACAATTTTGGGGGCTGCAAGTGATGACTTATGAGGGGGGCCACTGAATGTCGAAAGCCCGCATTCGGCCCCCGGGCCTCAGGTTGGGCACCTGGCTATAAAGTATTGCAAATATAATGTCACGTGCAATTTTTTCAGAGCTGTAGTTATATTACATTTCAACCAGTATTTAGGGATACTTTCTATTTCATTAGCAGTTATTCACGGCCAACAAAGCCCATTCCCCATATAATGTTTTAGTTAGTGTTTGATGATAATTATTAATGATTTTTTGAAATCCTTAGGAAAACAATCAGTGCTTATACAACTGGTTTCATAGGCCTTGTCATTCGTTCATATACACAGAATAATATTCATCAATTATTCTGGACCTAATCTCACCCAAAATCCATACTTTGTTTTTGAAAAAAAAAGACGCCCCCAATCCCCAGATATAAATATTTTCATACGGTTCCAGCTTATTCACTTACGCCAAACAAGCTCATTGGTCAAATGAACTCACACAAGGTGCATTACATGAAACCGTATATTTTCAAATGATTCCACACTGATTTCATTTTACATTTTTTAGGATAAATAATCTGAAGGAAACAAATCCTGAAGGCTTGGCTCTACTCGCTATTAATGCACTTAACATTCACTATCTCAACCTCCAAGAGATACCATGCAAATGTTCCTGGTTTTAATACTAAATTAATATCACAGTCCTATAAATTTGAGAAAATATCGCACCACACACTTTGATTAGAACCCTGTTTTGAAATTTGAGACATGTTGGGCTCCTTTTGTAATCCATTTACCTGAAATTGACCACTTTATAATGTTCCCCTAGTTAAAATGTCTTAGGATATGTTTCCACAGGGTAAAAAAGCCACACCACTGATATCAATGTATTGTTTCCATGGTAAGTTCATGGAATTCTGTGTGTGCGTTTTGTGATGGCAGGCACTGCATTAAAAAATATGCATGAGTGGAACCCTAATTCACCATTGATGCATTAATTCTCCATAGGGAATGCCTTGGTCCGCAACACACCAAAAGCATGGGTTGCCTTTTTTACACTTTTCCCAGGCATTCACCCTCTCAAAGTAAAAAATTAACTTTGCACATCATATACTGTAGTGTGATACTATACACAACACCGCTGCTTACAGTGATCATTCGCTGGACGATGCGGGACATGACCCATGGTTGGAGCCCGGCATTGACCCCCCCCCCCTCTTATGGACACTTGACCCAGTGAGAGAAGCTGATAGAATGTGCCTCGCCCTTGCAGTTAACTCTCTCTAACCCGGTGTGAATGAACTCACACCAGGAGAGAGGGTTACTGCAATGGGCACACTGTTGGACCATCTGGGGCACCAGAGACTTTTCTTGGGGCGATGTTTTTTATTACAGAGGGGGTGGCGGAGGCGGTTAATTTATTTACTTGATTGATTCTCCCTTGTATTAAAGTTAGTCTGGAACCGCCCCATGCTGCCAGTTCGTATAATTGCACAAATCTCATTGTTACTGCTGCCAACCATTACAAGATTTTGCACAGAATCTCAAAAAATACGTTTGATTAAAGAAAACCAATAAATGAACTAGAAAACTTGTTTTTTTGTCAACAAGTGTGAAGGTTACTTGTAAAAACCTTCTTCTTTACCCAAACTCTAACAATGTGACCGCTAGAGATGGTCGAGATTTTTTTTTTAAATCACGTTTCGAGGTAAATTGCAAAGCCCTAAACATGTATCATCACCAAACTGGGAAATGTTAAGAATGGGTTGGAATATACTACAAACAAGTATGTCTCTACCAAGAGTTTTGCCTAAATAAAAGTTCAAAGCCAAGTAAAAAATTTGAACATTTTAATTTCGACTTTGATTTTGAATTCTTTATCAAAAACTTAAATGGCTAGAGCAAAACAAAATTTTTTCAAATGTCCAACCCTTCTCTACATCTATAGGAATTTTTTGCAATCACTCTTTTACAAAATCAGCTGTCAAAATATGCGACCACTCTCGTGACCACCATTTTTCAAATCAAATTGGACTCTAAAAAAACTGTCCTTTGAAACATCAATCCGTCCGTTCTTGGTGAACTGAGCTCATACATGTAGAATGATAGGTTTACATAACGCAGCTTAGCATATAAAATGTGCGCTGTGAAAGTCCTAATTTTTCTCAGGCATAGTTGTCAGTTGGCTTTATTAAGAAAACTCCCCAGTGTAATTCCGTGTAGTACATAGTTAATATTTTCATTTACAATTTAATAGATACAATTAAATTATTCAGATCATTGTTGGGCAAGTTGACCTGACTGAACAAAATTAGGAATAAAAAACCAGTCTAAACATCAAATTCTTAAGCTAACGAGACAGAAAAGGCCATGATTTTAATATACCACAACAGATTTCAAAACTATTTGTGTAAATGTATGACTATAGAAATGATTCTATACTCAAATACACTGATCTCCCAACTGACATCCTATGCGAGCCATACACATGCCGATAGGCGTCCGATTTTTAACTCTTATAACCTTACCGACGGGCGTGCGCGCGCGCCGTCGGTCAGGTTAAAAAACGTCCGCTTATCGGCATTGCCCACATGGCGACAGATCCCTGTCCGCCCCACAGCTCGGCCGGCCAAGAACGGACATGTCCTATCATCTTGGCCTTCCGTGAGCCGATGAAGCCGATGCCCATAAACTTCATGAAGACGGCGTCTTCATTCAGCGTTTAGGGCCGGCAACAAAGGGTTCCGCGACTGAAGGGGCCCCATAAGTGCAATCCCCCCCCCCATAACGTCATCACGTGAGCCTCTGGAACATATCGGGACTAGTTCGCTGCACACCATCCGCGTGTGTACTGCAGCCATAAGGCTTGTTCCATTTCGTTGGGACCCCCCTCCGCTAAGCATACACATTTAGAGGAGGTCCCAAGTAACGATGACTACCTTCTCGGCGGAGGTGTGTCTTTCATTGCCGCTGAGCCGAATCCGCCGGTGTAAGGCTGGAACGTAGTCGATACGTTCAAGCCTTTCCACCGGCGGATGGTAAACAGACCATCCGCCGGCAGGCATGTTCCTGTGGGATACTCGGGACCGCCTGTCTAAGCGTATACGCTTAGCGTAGGGGTCCCGACATATAACAAGCCCTAAGAACGATTTTTATGGTCGTTGGGCTTGCACAACTTATAAGTTTGTGTTTATTTATCTATATTTTGAAATGTGTAATATTTATTTACTGATTTTTTTCATTAGGATGTACAGAAGATCATCCAATATGGCTGGTCTGACATATCCCTCGACTGTGATAGCATGTTTAAAGGTAACTGAAGTAAATATGGTTGTTATATTTCTTTTAGTAAAAGATTAGGGCATCTCCTGATTTTGACTGTAATGGTTCAAGACATATTGAAGCCCCAGGCCCACAATGACATGAATGTTCAACAGCCAGTGGGAGGTCCTCCAATTCTCTGCTAGATGCATTACCTACCTGCAGCAAAGAAATGGGATGACGGGGTGAATCCAGGTTCCCCATGTAGCAGTTATTAGCCTTTCATTCAGCCTGTTGATGCCTTTGAGAACCATGTGTAATGCACAGCAAGCAGTAAGAGTACATAAGTTAATAGTATGAGATATATAGTCAGGTCCCTAAATATAGTGGCTCTATGCACCACCACAATGGATTTGGAACATGTGCTTTAATTGCAGACTGTCATCTTTCATTTGAGGGTATTTACATACAAATCTGCGGAATGGTGTAGGAATTACAACAGTTTCCTACTTGTTAAGGGACCAAAAGGAATGGGACAATTGGCTTCTTAGCTGTTCCATGGCCAGGTGTGTGATATTCCCTCATTATCCCAATTAAAATGTGCAGATAAAAGGTCCAGAGTTCATTTCAAGTGTGCTATTTGCATTTGGCATCTGTTGCTGTCAACTCTCAAGTTGAGATTCATAGAGTTGTCACTATCAGTGAAGCATGCCCTCATTAGGCTAAAAAAACAAAACATACCGATCGGAGAGATAGCAAAAACATTAGGTGTGGCCAAAACAACTGTTTGAGCAGTCTTAAAAAGAAGGAGCACACCGCTGAGCTCAGCAACACTAAAAGACCTGGAAGACCACGGAAAACAACTGTGGTGGATGACTGAAGAATTCTTTCCCGGGTGAAAAAAACACCCTTCACAACAGTTGGCCAGATCAAGAACATTCTCCAAGAGGCACATATTCAAACTGTTGTGATTCGTACACCGTTCACCTGATTTGGATGTAAATACCCTCAAATCAAAGCTGACAGTCTGCATTTGCTTCATTCGAAATCCATTGTGGTGGTGTATAGAGCCCAAAATTTTGAATTGTGTCGATGTCCCAATTTTTAAGGACCTGCCTGTATGAAGATCATAGCCAATAATATGTGCCACACAGGGTCAGTAATATGCAATGCAAGGGAAAAAAAGTATGTAATAATTTTACTGGTAAGATGAATGTAACATCATAGCTGTCAATTTTGGAAAAAAAAGGGGGGTCATACAGGAAGTGATGTCAGTGACAGTGAGCGATATACTAATCTTGGTTTTTCTGCTTGTAAAGCACCGTTTTAAACATGACAAGTTACATAAGATAACTTTCACGTTCCTGGGAGTGCTGTTAGTTATATAGCTTGGAAACTAACGCTCAGCGACATAGGAGCTAACAAAGGACACCCATGAGCCATTGCAAATAATAGCTGATGATATAAACTACCATACATTTCTGTACAATATTCCAGCTGCAACAGATCAGTAGTTGGTAATAGAGGCGCACATACATACATACATACATACATCAGAAGAGTGTAGCATATATGCTACAGCTAGTGACATACTATAAATAGAGTAACATGCAGAAAACACATGCGACCAACAGTTCCTCATTTTTCTGCCAAAGTAAACTGGAACTTAAAGTTCAGCAACAGATGGCAAGTGAAAGCAAGAGAGTTAAATGTCTTCATACTGCAGCAAGTTTCCCTTGTATCCTAGAAAATTGTCTCTGGAGAGAAAGACAATATATTCCTTGTCAGCCATTTACCTACTGAATATTTACTTTTACCAGTAATTTTTTTTCCTGTATTTTGCAATTGTTTTTATCAGCTATTGTACCAGACTCCTGTTGAATTCATTTTTGGGCAACACATTTAATTTAGTTATAAAGAGAACCCCCTCCAGTACTGGAGTGAGGTGATAAATGCAATTAAGGTTACCTCATTAAATATATTGGTATTGCCTACACTGAGGTTTGTGTTGATTCTCCGCTCCGACTAGGAGCAGCTAGGTTACTTCTTCTGAAGAATCCTTGTGGGATAAAGGGGTTTACATTATACGTCGGGACCCCTCGTATACGTTTAGCGGGGATCCCAGTGTAGACCATTGACATTGCCTGCCGGCGGATGATCTGTTTACTAGTGATGAGCGGCATAGTCAATATTCGAATTTGTGATATTTCACAAATAATTCTACTAATATTCGATTCTATATTCGCGAATATTCGCAATCATGCGAATCTAGATATATAATAATCACCTCGTAATAGCAATAATAATCGCCTCGTAAATACCTTTAAAATGAATGGTCACATGTGCTATTTATTGTCGCAATGCAAATATATATTCGCAATCCATGCCCATAAGCATCCCAATGCAAATTTTTTAACATTGCGAATATCCGCTGCCATATTCGTGAAATCTTGAATAGCCGATATTCGCCGAATATATTCGAAATTCGAATATTCGAACTCAACACTACTGTTTACACATCCGCCGGTGCAGAGGCTCGACTATGCTCAGAGTACTCGACTATGTTCAGCCTTACATCCGCAGAGCGCCGTGAAGACAGATTCTCCAAAGAGCAGGTAAGGCTATCTGCTACGTCGGCACCTCCCGCTAAGCGTATGGAAACAAGCCCAATAGCTGAGAAAGATTTCTTTGGGACTCAAAGCACCAGCCGACAACATGCCAATGTTTGATATCCCCTACCAGGGCATAAGGTAGGGTGAGGGACAGCCCTATAGGGAGAGAGCCAGGGGGTCTAGATACAAACTCATGGAGGGCCTGTGTCATAGATTAGGGACAGACAGAGGGACCCTCAGAGGATTGGCTGACACCCTTTGTGTGCCAGACATTACTTTGAATGGGGATCACCGTGCGATCTGACATGCAGGAGATTCCAGGATAATCTCGCCAGATGGATGCACCTGATTTGTCGATCGGGTGAAACATTTCAAGGTAGCCCAAGTATGGCTACTTTTAAAATGTTCACCCTGAATGGACAACTGAAATGGAATTCCACAATCATATTTTTGTTGTTTAATAAAAGTGACACATCTGTTTTTACATCTGGAGAACAAGGAGAATATAGATTGCTGTCTTTGCTTAAGGTCATAAATTCTACTGTGTGGCTTTGCAGATGGAATTTTAAATAAGGATCTAAATGATGCTTGCAGAGATCAAATGCTTATTGTTTTCCAGTGCATTAATATTTTAGTATATTCACTTAAAGCTGATGATTAAACATTCTTATTCCACTAAAATAGCATAAATCAGACTGAGAACTTGTTAAGGTCTCGTTGAGCTGAATCATCATTTTAAATTAAATTTTTAGACCTGAGAGGTTTCTTTGAGGGCCGACAAACAAATATAATGTAACAAATATTTTATATATATATATATATGTTTTTTTTACACTTTCTTGTTAACATAGACCTGACAATTCTAAATGCATATTTTCTAAAACTCTGTTAAACATATATGATCATTTTTAAAAAAAATAGCAGTACATCCTTTATACTGCACTCTGCATTTCTTTTACAAGTTAGGACTTTTTTTCTTGCGTTATTTGAATGAAACTTAAAAAACCTCTGCATTTTTAACCTCCCTAGCGCACTGCTGAGGTCCAGATTTTTGTACCAAAAGTGCCCCATAGAC
>CM070039.1:8156532-8179627 GCA_036250615.1 Ptychadena robeensis
CATACACTGTCTTTCCCAGCATAATTTCTAAATGACAGGAACATTCGAAGAATGAATAAAGCGAATCTACACCATAACCAAAAATTATATATCTATATATTACAGCTTACAATACCCTAGATGTGGGTCTGCATTCCAGATATTTTTATCTGATGATCCTCCCAATCATACACTTTCTATCCTTGGGTAACAAAGCCCCTTAAGTGTACAACGTCTATCTGTAAAGAGGTTAGAAAAAAGTGGATTTTGTTGAACTGTATTTGAGCATATTAATATAAAAATATTCATGGTGTCCTCATTGTGTTAAATATAATAAAGGCCAGAAAATTATGGAGGTAAGAGTCTGTTAGAAATGAAATCGAACTCTCCTCGCAGCAGTGATACGAGGTATTATCACAGTATTTATAACATTGCATTGTATTATTTTGTAATTAGCAGATAAAGCCGACTAAAATTACCCTCGGTGAGCCGTCTGGAATTTTCTCTTTTCATTGTCAGAGTTCCATTTCAGAAAATAATTGAACTGTGCTCTTTATCTGACAGAATAGACAAATCGAAAGCAATGTCCTTGATTCTTCACGCCGCAGACATCAGTCATCCGGCAAAAATATGGGACATGCATCAGAGGTGGACAGACTTACTGATGGAGGAATTCTTCCGACAGGTGCTAGTTCAATATTCCATTCATTACTTGAGAGTTAGATACATAAGGGAAAGTTTTTATTACCGCTGACAAACGTGAAAATATTGCTAAAATTATGAATGATGAAGACTTTTTAATTATAAAGACTCATTGTTAAACTCCATGTAAATCTCAGGGCTGTGGAGTCGGTCGATAAATTCCCCGACTCCGACTCCTCAATTTCTGATTCTTACGACTCCGACTCCGACTC
Organism: Ptychadena robeensis; assembly: GCA_036250615.1. NCBI lineage: Eukaryota > Metazoa > Chordata > Amphibia > Anura > Ptychadenidae > Ptychadena > Ptychadena robeensis. The sequence goes on from CM070039.1 coordinate 8,157,426, forward strand.
CTCTGTATTAAATATGCTAATGTATTTAATACTTCCATTGAAAAAAAGGAAGGCGACATACACTAACCACAGAACTACTTGCTAGGAAACCAACACTGTACTGTGATGGCCAATTAAAGCAGAGAAAGGGAGTTAGGCAGAAGATGCTGCTGCTTTTTCCTAAGCTAGGCACCACGCTGTGATTGATCAGGGATCAATTGAATGGAAATCAATGTGAACCACATGGGCACATCGATTCCCATTTAATGGGGACCCGTTCTCCCCAGCTTGCAGTGTGTGATTTACAACACGCCACAAGCTGGGGAGAAGCAGCCTGTCTCATACAGCTGCCTCACTCACACAGCTTCCGAGTGAGTGCTGGCTCCGCCCCTTCACACTGACAGCAGCCGCAGCTGTTTCAATACTTTCCATGAAGACTCACGTCTCCATGCAAGGTATTGGAGATTAAACAGGGTTTTCCAACATGTTGGAACCCCGTTCAATCAAGTTCCTTTGAGCCGGCTCTATTGATCGAATTAAAGCACACACAGGTAGGTTTGTAAACAGATTAGAGTACAATCAAGCACCGTGAGCGCGCAAGTTGATTGATTGTACTCAAATCTTGTTACAGATCTACCCGTGTGCCCGGCTTTAGTGTTCTGACCTTCTGCTGAAGATAGGGCAGTGGAAGGCTCCAAGAAGAGGCAGGGCGAAGGGGCACTTCAAACGTGATTCATGATTTCCCTTGAATCCCATAGTCATGTGTAAAGTTGAAGCTAACAATCTATGTATTTGTCGCCTCAGCTGAATGACAGTGGTTTTCCAAATGTTTTACAGCTTCAGTCTGGAACTATTGGCGTTCCATCCCCTTCACATATACAAGCGTCTCTAGTCCGGCAACAAACATTTACTTTATTATCAGCAAGAGTTAAGGCTGCCATACGGCCGATTTTGCTGCCGACCGATGGGCGTGTGCGCTCGCCGATCTGGGGTGCCCATATGTGGTGACAGATCGTTGTCACCCCACAGCTCGGCCGGCCAGAGAACGGACATGTTGGATATTCTCTGGCCAATGCTGTTAGCTTCAACGAAGACCGGCATCTCCATTTAAGCTTACGGCCGGAACCCTTTGTGACCCAGCTGTGATTCAGCTTAGGCGACAAATACTTAGATTTTTAGCTTCAACTTTTTACATGACTCTGGGATTCAAGGGAAATCATGAATCATGTTTGCTGTCAGCTCTGGAGAGCAGTGTGATGACGTCATCACACTGCTGTCTGGAGCTCATCGGACCTGGTCTGTTGACCCCCACTCGGTACGTGTGTGGGGGCCTTTAGGCTCGGGTCACAGTGGGCGCTGTAATCTTATGCACGGCATGCATTATTCTTATAGCAGAGAAGTCGTTCATTATGACTTTGTTAATTGCGACATTTGAAGTTCATTTTTTTTTATTCCCCTTTAAATTTACTAGGAGTCAGAGTCGGTACATTTTTTGCCGACTCCGACTCCAGGTACCCAAAAATGTCTCCGACTCCTCGACTCTGACTCCACAGCCCTGGTAAATCTATTTTGTTTATTTATAAGAGGGTTTAAGGTCTCTTTTAATCTGTGTCTCTTTAGGAAGATGTTCCATTATTTCCAGTCCAAAGACTAAAGCTGGAAATACACATGTAGATATGGGCCAGATAGTTGGCCACTTTGAGAGCCGTGCACGCTCGCGGCCATCTATCTGGCCCATATCCTGCTCAAAAACAGGGATATCGGACATTAAAAAATGCACCTTAAAAAATGTGTGCATGCGCGTGTTTCTTGTAAAGCACATTATCGCGGGGCACGGGGCTAGTGTACAAAGAACACAAGTTTCACAGGAGTGCAGTGCAAGTATCTCCCATACACTTATAGAAGATATATTGCTGCTTAAAACTGATAGAAGATAGATTGCTGATACCGGATGCAGTAGTCAACTCTATAGAATGCATTACAAAAAACTGCATTGAAAAACGCACCTAAAACACTCTCAAAATGCACTCGCGTTTTAGGTGCAGCTCAGTCCAGACTCAGCCTTTAGGTCTAGGAGTTGCCATTGGAGTTGGAGATGACTACTGCTAGTTAACCTTTTATTAACTCACAATCAATTTTGCATTTTGCTGCTGATAGGCACTGTCAATTCTGGTGTGAAGTTGGGTTGCCCAGTCTTTACAGCCAAGGGGTCTTTACTGTTTACAGCCAAAGAAGGTGTCTTTTTTTCGTTTTGGTGGTGCACATCTAATATGGTATACCATCTAGCATCAGCCCTTAAGCTAGCCATACATGTTCCGATTCCATGGCCGATCGATCACCCACCGCGATGCCAGAGGGAATCGGATGTCCGATTGATCGACCAATTAAGCCTGTCCCTACCACCTTGGGCCACCGATTCCTGGACGATTCCGTGCCCGATAGATCACTTCACCCATGGCAACTCCCCCTGATGTGTGCTGAATCGGATCAGAAAGACCAACATGTTGGTTCTCTGGCAGATCCGATTGTGGGCCCCCGATCGATCGGACGTGATCGGACGGACAAGGTGGGCTTCACGCGATTCCGGGACGATCGATTAGCGTGCACGCGCTCAGAATGGATCGTCCCGGGAATCCCTTGGGAATCGGACCGGTGTATGGGGACCTATAGAGATGGTCGAATTGTTTTTAAAAAATTTGACAATTTCGAGTTAATTGCAAAGCCCATGAACATGGTATAATCACCAAACTTTTAGGAGATGTAGAGAAGGGTTGGGGGTATACTACAAAAAAAGTATGTCTCCAACACAAATAGTTATTGCACAAAGTAAGATCAAAGTCATCGAAATTTTGACTTTGTTTTTTAACTTAATTAATACAAAAACTCCATGTGCTAGAGCAGAACCTTTTTAAATGTTCCACAACCCTTTTCTGCATCTCCAGCTATTTTGGTGATGATACCATGTTTAGGGGCTTTCAAAACCCCACACAAAGTTAGCAAGTCGAAAAATTCGACCATATTTATCAGCCGTTAGGGGTCTTGGTAATTAGGTGACAGCACTGACAGACCTACCTATTCCTGACATCCTTAACCTCCCTAGCGCACCGCCCGTATTGCGCCGTTTACAACGGCGCGATACGGGCGATCGAGGCAGTGTACACAGTACACTGCCTGTCATTTCCGGCATCTCGCCGGAGCTCTACACGCAGCTGTTGTCATTGATGAGAGGGAATGCCGGCGCTCCTCCATTAACATGGAGGTCTATGGCACCGCCCCCCCCGCCCCCTTTGTGATCGGGGCAGTGCCTCCAACCCGGAAATGCTGCAGCGATGTAGACAATCGCTGCAGCTTTCCGGGGAGGCATAGGGTCTCCCCGCCGCCAGCTTCCCGTGCGGTTGAGAGGACCCTGTTCAGCGAACGAACAGGGTTCGTCTCAACCGCTAGGGAGGTTAATTCAAAAAAAAATCTGACAGCTGGAGATGAGCTGGTTACGAGTGCTCCCCTCCCACTGCCTTACGTCACGCCTAGGTAGCCGAAGTAGTGTCTGGGACATCTCTCCCAGGCAGGAAATCGTCAGCAGCTGATCCCCCTCTTCACACACACCCCCTACAAGTCTCTGCAGCTCCGATAGAGAAGAGACAGGAGTAGGAGGTGGAGTGGAGGGGGGAGAAGAGGGGGGGCAGTGTGGGCAGAAGTCTGCAGATCTCAAGGAGCTAAGATGCCAGCATGAGAACTGCAAGCAAGTGAAGTGAGTATAGTGTGGGTTTTTTTTTTGTGTAGCAGTTTGTCAGAATCTGAACTGCTGACAGGTGAGTATTGTGTCGGTTTAATGTATGTCTGGTTCTTTAATTTAAGTTTAAACCGCTTTAATATAATAATATTCTTGGTTTGGGGTACCGTTAGATTCTAAGATTTTAGAGTATGTCTGTGAGATATTTGGGCCATTCATCAAGAAGAGCATTTGCAAAGTCAAACACTGATGCTAGAAGGTGCAAGAAAACCTGGTTCACGATCTCCATTCTAGTTCTCTCAGTGCCTATCGGCCATCTCTTTGTGGAGGGCTGAGAATTTTTTTGAACTCAACCTGAGAAAAACATAACTCATCATCTTTCTCCCATCACCTTCCAAGCCTCCTCCCAACATCTCACTTACAGTAAATAACACTGTCATCTCCCCCATTCCACAAGCACGCTGCTTCTGTGTCACCTCCTTTAATCCCCACATACAGAACATTGCTAGATCCTGTCACTTCCATCTCCGCAAGTCAATGACTTTCCCCGCTCGAAAACAGCGATGGGGGCAGATTACATGGGTCAGATACATGGCCGTGAGCTCGCACGGCGCTCGAAACGGCCATCGATTTGACCCATATCTCCACGTCTGTACCCTGCTTTACTGTATACTCTGTTCTCTAACCTATTAGATTGTAAACCCAATTGGGAAGGGTCCTCAACTCCTCCTGTGTCATAGTTTGTACCTGTGTGTTATCTTGTCTTGCAACTCTAATTTATTGTACAGCACTGCGCAATATGTTGGCGCTATATAAATTAATGATAATAAAAAAATTATAGTTCATGCAGGCCAATCAGGTACTCCAGCAACACTCTCATTTAGCCATGAATCTAGTTCTGTTACTATGGACTGTTCAAAATGTTCCTATAAAGATAGAAGAATAGAAGAGTCCAACATTTCTTGGTAGGCTAAAAAAATTAAATATTCCTTCAATGGAACAAAGGGGCCTAGCCAAACCCCTGAATAACAACCTCATACTATTGTCTTTTCTCCAACAAACTTTACAGCTGCAGTCAGTGAAATGTGAAACATGCGACTGTGATATTTAACTCTCTCTAGGGAAAGTATAGCACATCTCATACTGCATAACACCATCTCAACCACCCACTATGCGGTGTTGGGGGCTGTCAGCTGGTGACGAATTGTCTACTCCCCTAGACCATGATGTCTGGAGTCTGCAGTTTTCTTACTGTGCAAATTTCCCCAATAAAGACAAATTGGCCAGTAAAACATAAACACTGCATATTGTAAATATAACATAAACATATCATATGTTTGGGTAACAACTAAAGGACGGAGGGTTAATGTTAGAGAGAAAAGTGTAGGAATGACGCAACAGTAGTAGGATAAAGAGGATAGGGGGAAGTTTGCACTGTAAGAATAACTTTCAGATCCAGAAGTTAAGAGAAAGAGGACTGGGAACGTTTAGACTGGAATGCAAACAAAAGCAGCCCCGTCCTTGCATGGTAGTGACAATTTCCTGTGGGTTACAGAGAGTCTGCGATACAAAGCGTTCCTAACGTGACTGCTACTAGTAATCATGTGAAAGTTGGGGTTGTTTTAAAGCTAAACTACAGGGAGAAGCTAAATACATCAATTCTTACATTCTTAACTGTATTTCTTTTAAGTAGTATAAAGACCAGAGACCGATCAGAGTGTTATAGAGCCTATACTAGGAGAGCAGCCGTTTCACAGTTAGGATGCCCATGCATGGGTCAATACCCGCTTGATCGATGAATGCTTGAGCGCAGTGTGATGGCATCACCATGCTGTCCTTGAGCGTTCGTCAATTGAATGTGAATCCATGTGCATCACTTTGCGCAATCGGTTCCCATTCGATCCAAAGTAATGGCAATGAAACAGGGATTTACCAACATGTTGTTTCCCTATTCGATCGAGTGATTGATCCAGCTGGATGAAAGGGTGGCCGCTAGTGATGGCTGAACATTGGCCAGGTCTCTAGGCGGGGAATTTGAATCGGAACAACCGGAAATGACATCAATGACGTCACATCCGGTCCCTGGAACGCATAGTTCCTGGTTATGGTAGCCGGATGTGACGTCACTGATGTCACTTCCTGTTCTCGAGCCGGCTCTCGAGAACAGTTCTCGAGCCGGCTTCATACCCGGTCTTCTAGTGAAAAGATTTTTTCCCCCTGCAGGATCTCACTGCTTCTGATCCTGCCAGTGGAATATTATGCTCCCTCTTGCTGGCGATCGGGGCGGGTCGAACAACCATACTGCTTGCCGGCGAGAAGGAGGGCGAACATCCATGTTCGCCGCCAAACTGTCCGCCTTTCGGGCAGTTCGGCCTTCACTAGTGGCCGCGTTCAGTTCTCAATTGTTGGAAAATGTACCCATGTATGGCCACCTTTAGACCTGTATACATTGATGACTTGCATTTGGTAAACATCAGTAAAAATCACTACTCCCCATGTAGGTAGAACTTTATTGTGCTTATAGTCACATATATGGACTATAAGGGATCACTTGCATGAGCTCCTCCTGCCTACCAGCCTGGACCATGACCTTCAAAGTAAATAGTTTTTGTTAAATATTAGTTGTCTCTGCAATTCAGGGATTGACAAGAAAAGCCACCTTCATTTCACATGGTACGCCATTTCAGGCACATCAAGTCTAATGTGTAAAAGTTTGTACATCCTGCTGTCATTGTTATTGTTCCAGTATGGAACAGGCCATAGCAAATCAGTAATAAATGCACATTTTATACACCTAATCCAAAATATTTACAGCTATCACTTTTTATTACAGGGCGACAAAGAGGCTGAATTAGGGCTTCCATTCTCACCACTATGTGACAGAAAGTCAACACTGGTCGCACAGTCACAAATAGGTAACATATATCCTTCTTTTCACAGGTGTGGAAATATCAAACGATCTCTTAGTTCAGAAATTCCTGTGAAAATTTGTTATATCTAAGTGCATTAAAGAAAAGCGATTTCTGCTTCATGAAAAATCTAGAAAATTGACTGATATCCACCAATGGAGAGCAGAGGAAGTTCTATGTTATTCCTGGATTGGCCTATCTTGGTTCATATGGCTAAGGACCCTCCCCTGCATTGAGCAAGTGCTGTATGGGCAGTACAGGGTTGCTATAAAATATATCAAAATGGCTGCTATAGGTTAATAAAGTTGCACATTGTCAATGCTTTCTGCAAAATTGGGGGAAAGGGGGCAGTTTTCAAAACCTTGTTGACATTTCCAGTTGCAATGTGCCAGTAATTGGATTATACAAATCGCACTGAGGTCCAGACAAATAATATGCCGGTAATGCTAGCCATACACAGCCAGAGCCGGAGCGATATCATCCTCCGATATCGCTCCGGGAGGCTAACGTGATGACGTCATCACGTTAGCCTCGCATTGCATTCTGGGGCCCCACAATCGGCCAGGCACCCTTTGTGTGCCGGCCAGAAGCAGCGATGGAGACGCTCGTCTTCATTGCTGCTTATGGCCATCGGCTTCCATCGGCTTCGGCCGGCCAGAGATTTTCCAACATGTCGGATCTCTGGCCGGCCGAGAAGTGGGGCGACAGGGATCTGTCGCCCCATGTGGGGACATGCCGATAAACGGCCGGATTTTAACCTGACCGACGGTGAGAGCGCGCACGCCCGTCGGCCAGATTAAAATCCGGCCGTTTATCGGCATGTGTATGGCCGGCATAAGCTGCTAGTAACATTTGTAGGACTACAAGCTAATTCGAAAAATATTCCAAATGCACATTCCCCATATTGACCTCAACATAGGAATGCAGAACTGTTTAGTCTGAAGACAATAATACCATGGTGTCATGATTGGCTCAGGTTGAGTCATATGATTCGCCAAATAGCAGACTGATATACATTGTATGAAACTATTTAGGTAGATAAGAAACCCAACACATTCTTCTGGTTTTCAACACAGAAATATACACTGCTCAAAAAATAAAGGGAACTACATCTAAATAAATGAAATATTCTAATTAACATGTTGTTCTTTACATAGTTGAATGTGTTGACAACAAAATCACACAAAAACAATCAATGGAGATCAAATTTGTCAACCCATGGATGGCTGGAGGTCACACTCAAACTTAAATTGAAAAAAAATGAGGCTCAGTAGTGTGTTTGGCCTCCACGTGTCTGTATGACCTCCCTACAATGCCTGGGCATGCTCCTGAGGAGGTGGCAGATGGTCTCCTGAGGGATCTCCTCCCACACCTGGACTAAAGCATCGCCCAACTCCTGAACTGTCTGTGGTGCAACATGGCTTGGTGGATGGAGTGACACATAATGTCCCAGATGTGCTCAATTGGATTTAGGTCTGGGGAACGTGCGGGCCAGTCCATTGCATCAATGCCTTTATCTTGCAGGAACTGCTGACACCCTCCAGCCACATAAGTTCTAGAATTTTCTTTCGTTAAGAGGAACCCAGGGCCAACCGCACAGGCATATGGTCTCACAAGGGCCCTGAAGATTTCAGTACCTAAAGGCACTCAGGCTACTTCTGGTGAGTGCATGAAGGGCTGCCCCCCCCCCCCCAAATAAATGCCTCTCCACACCATTACTGACCCACTGCCAAACCGGTCATGCTGGAGGATGTTGCAGGCATCTGAACCTTCTTTGTGAAGAACCTGTTTGAACCTGCTTTCATCTGTGAAGAGCACAGGGTGCCAGTGGCAAATTTGCCAATCTTGACATTCTCTGGCAATGGCAAATGTCCTGCACAGTGTTGGGCTGTAAGCCCATCCCCCACCTGTGGACATTGGGCACTCAAACCACCCTCATGGAGTCTGTTTTTGACTATTTGAGGGCTCTGGCAGTGCTCCTCTTGTTCCAACTTTCACAAAGGAGGAGGTAGCGGTACTGATGCTGGGTTGTTGCCCTTCTATGGCCTCCTCCATGTCTCCTGATATACTTGCCTGTCTCCTGGTATCACCCCTATGCTCTGGACACTACGCTGACAGACACAACAAACAAACATTCTTTTTCATCCATTCAGATCTAGGATGTCTTATTTTTGTGTTCCCTTTATTTTTTGAGCAGTGTATTTCATAAAGCAGGCAAAAACCTTCTTTACAGAAACAAATAATATAAATGGACAGTGAGGAGTTGTACGCAATGGGATCTTATTATGGCAAATCATGATGTAACCACTTTACTACTATGGGTTCCAGAAAGAGAGGAAATAGTTGGCAAAGTATTTTCATGATATGAGCACAATTATTGTTAAGCAACATCACAGTGGCTCAGGTTGTTTGCACTCTGGTCATGCAATGCTAGTGCCCTAGGGTTGGTCTGAACTCAAGAATCTCCTGTTAGAGTGTGGCATATTTGTTAGCTACATATACATGACTAGAGATGGTCGAATTTTTCGACTTGCTAACTTTGTGAGCTGATTGCAAAGCCCCTGAACATGATATCATCACCAAACTTGCTGGAGATGTAGAGAAGGGTTGTGGGAACATTTGAAAAAAAGAAGTGTTGCTTTAGCACATGTACTTTTTGCATAAATTAAGTTCAAAGTTAAAGTCGAAATTCCGATTTTCGAAATTTTTACTTGACTTTGAACTTAATTTGTGCAAAAACTTTTTGTGTAAGAGAGATATACTTTCTTTTTTGCAGTATACCCCAACCCTTCTGTACATCTCCAGCAAGTTTGGTGATGATACCATGTTCAGGGGCTTTGCAATTAACTCGAAATCGGCGAAATGGTCGAATTTTTGAAAAAAAATTCGACCATCTCTATACATGACTATGGTAGGGACATTAGATTGTGAGTTTCCCTAAGGGACAGTTTGTGATATGACTATATATGCGCTGTGCAATATGTTGGCACAATATAAAGTTTCTTTCCCTTTATAATTAGATGGGCTTATTGAACCTAGATATGCCCCTGTGACATGTTTCTACCCACCCAGACTAAGTTGAATGCTTCTTATAAGTCCATGATTGCTTAGTGAACTGTTTTCTTTCCAAAACTGCTTCTCACCTAATGCCTCCCACTTCCTTCCTCTATTCTTGTGCTTGTAAATAATCATTTTACTGTAGTAAGAAAAGCGGCAAAGTATCATTCTGCTATGCTGAAACTCTTGTCTATTTATCTTCTAGGGTTCATAGACTTCATAGTGGAGCCAACGTTCACACTTTTAACTGACTCAACTGAAAGAATTGTTATTCCTCTTATAGAGGAAGCTGCAAAATCTGATCATTCTGTCTACGATAAACCAAGGTTTGGCACTTGCACACATACTCTTGGGATACAGATGTTTTTACTTGTTTTGTCATCCAATAGTTTTTAGGCTTCGTCTGATAATTCTATTGTCATACAGTACTGCCCCCTTGTGGCAAAATGGTATATTTACAGACATTTTTTTAGTTCTACAATATCCTGGTATCTTTAGGGAACATTCGCCCAAATATTTATACATTATATAAGTTATTTATATACTCAATAGTATCTGTTCAACAAAGGATTAGAGTTATTTTACGTGTTTGTTGATTCAATTGTTGTGAGTGTAAGCCCAATCAGGCTGGGTACTCAACTACTCCTCTGTCATAACCTGTGTCATTACCTTTGTGTGGCATCTCAATTTTAATATATAATACAGCTACGTATACCTGTTGATGCTAAATGAATAAAAGCTAATAATAATAACAAAAATTTAATTAAATATTCATTTCACAAATATCATAAATTATCGGAAATTATTTTATTTTCACACAAAATAGATATCTCATTATTGAGAATCTCTATTTCATTATTTAAAATAGCTACTTACTGATCAGTTATAACAAAATCTGCTGGAAATTTTTTTGGGGTGTTAACCTGTGTCACATTCTTTGTGAATTGACCACATTTTACATTTTTTAATTAATATGGCAAAACATTGAGCATTAACCTCCCTAGCGCACTGCTGAGGTCCAGATTTCTGTACCAAAAGCGCACCATAGACTTCAATGGTAAATTTTTCTTTATGTTGTAGGCCTGTAACTTCCCAAAATATGTCTGTACAAGGGTCTAATAGACATCCTGACTATAATAATGTTTGAAACAAACAATTATGTAAAATAATTTTTTTTTTTAATAAAATGAATGAGAAAACACAAAAATCAGGGCTCAAAGCTATGCTGCTATGTACTAAATCTCACCCAAATAAAGTCTCTGGTGCCCCAGATGTACCCATTTGCAGTTAACCCTCTCTAACCTGGTGTGATGGATGTGCATAGTACATAGAAGCACATTGAAAGCAGTTTTCTACATAGAAGCCAGAATGTCTCATCGCGGACACCGGGACAGCGCAAAACAGTAAGTATGCGCTGCCAAGCCGCGATGTTCACTGGACGGCACCATCTAGTCCAGTGCAATAGTGATGGTAGCAGCGCTGGACGAGATGTGCCGCCCCAAACGCTAGGGCGGTTAAGTGCAATGACCAAAGTATGTAATCATGTTTAAACCTGATGTCAACCAACTCCAAGATAGGATAATATAAATAAATGGGATAAATTGTACATTTACACCATTCCAATTCCAACTGCAGTCTACATATCCCCATGCATGATTCTTAATCATTAAGGAACATTATACTTAGGGCTTGTTTCCATCTGCCTCAATTTTTCCTATTCAAATGAATAGGGCGTGTTACCTTCAACGGGCAATGCTATTGTCATATACTATTATAGCAATACTTAGCATTTATTTATTATACATTTGTTCTGCTTTGCCAATTTGTTCTAAATCTAGACTTCCAATTACTTCTTAGCACTTAAGGGTTTTTTCTTATATTTTCATTTCATTTCTATTTCATTGGCCTTACGTAAAGTAATTTGGTGATATAGTAATTTGGTATAGTATATCAAATACCGTATTTTTCGGACAATAAGATCGGACCAAAATTGGAGGCAAAAAGTGACTGCGTCTTATGGTCTGAATGCATGACCCCTGCGGCAAATCTCGGCCGCCGGTGGTCACACCTTGGCTTCCCGCCAGCTCTCCAGGCACGGAGATTAGCCGGGGAGCTGCAGGAGCTGTCAGATGTGAGATGCCAGATAGTGTCCGGCTCTCCCATCTGTACTGTATAATTGCCTATGCCAGCAGAGTTAAAAGCCCTGCTGCCATAGGCAACTAAGAGAGGGACACAGGCACAGCAACATCGGCAGAGGAGAGCAGAGACTGAGAGGAGAGAATCTGCAGATGTCTGCCCCCCTCCTCCTCCAGATCAGTGTAGAGAATGACTTATTGTACTGAGAGTGTACTGCTGCTAGTGACACCTACTGGCTGAATTGAATATTGCATTCATTGAATTCATTGCATTAAGCCAATTGATGTGAAAACTTATTAAACCTTTTTTTCTGGTTTTCCTGCTGTAAAAACTGGGTGCGTCTTATGGTCCGGTGTGTCCTATAGTCCGAAAAATACGGTAGTTAAAAATAGAAACGTTTCCTGGAAAATGTCTCACTGATAAAGGGCAATATTTAAATTTATGGACTTTTTGTGTGAATATTACCATATAATGTATGTCGGTCATTGCGTTTGTCCTTTAAAGTGTAACTCAGTGACATATGTATTGCTGTTTACATTACTTTATGTCCCTGTGCCTTGACCATGGTAGCTAGTTTATACAGGTACTATAGCAAGGAGGGAATAATTGCACTCCTGTCCCTTACAGAGGCTTACAGAGTCATAATGTCAGCTAAGTAGTAGTGTTGAGCTCAAATATTCGAAGTGCGTGTATATATATCGGCTATTCGAAAATGTGCAAATTTCGCAAATATGGCGGCGGATATTCTCAATTTCAAATATTCTAGATATTATGCATTGGGAAAGTTATGGCCATGCATTGGGATTTCATATTTGCAATGCAAAAATAAATACCACATGTGACCATTCATTTTAACGGTGATCGTGATGCGAATATTATTGCAACTACATTTTTGCAAGCCATACATTTCGAATATTTGCGAATATGGAATGGAATATTCACGAAATATCGTGAATTCGAATATTGTCTATGCCCCTCCTCACTACAAATTACCAGCATAAAGTGAAGACAAATACTTATTTTCCTGCAATAAACATCAATCTTTGAGTTTGTTGGGTTTTCATTTTATTGTTAAACTGTCTCTTAAAGTTACAGTAAACCTCCCACAACAATTATACAATTGTACACAATCAACAGGGCATCAAATACTTATTTCCCTTGCAGTTTAGGGTTTCATCTCTTTTGCTAGTCTCCTCCCTTACTCTTCCTGATTCTCTCCCCCTCTTACCATACCACCAACCATTTATCCCTCCACCCAGGTCCCTCACCCCATAATTACTCATTACCAATCCATAAGCCACCCTTCTTTCTTCATCCTGATTGGCAATCCTCCCTCTTCTTGTCTTATATTGACTTCTCTGGGTTCATAACTACTTTTTGAGTAATGGATTACTGTTTCATCTGTTACATTACATTCTGGCTGATATTACTAATTTTTCTTATAATCCTTGAAGTTAGACAACAAAAAAGACTTGTGACTTCTGATAAATGAGAGAAAAGCCACCATGCCCTGACAGTGCCCAGCTCCTGCAAAGTACAGGGTGGGCCATTTATATGGATATACCTTAATAAAATGGGAATGGTTGGGGATATTAACTTCCTGTTTGTGGCACATTAGTATATGTGAGGGGGGAAAATTTTCAAGATGGGTGCTGACCATGGCGGCCATTTTGAATCCAACTTTTGTTTTTTCAATAGGAAGACGGTCATGTGACACATCAAACTTTTTGGGAATTTCACAATTCTATGGATACTGGACGCCTGTGCTAGCATTTCTCCTGCTGTGTTGCTATCAGTGTGTGAAGAGTGGGAGAAGAGGGTTGCATTGACAATCCAACACAATTGGCAGCACATTGAACACATTTTATAAGTGGACAGAAACTTGGTAATAACTCATGAAAGAATGAAGTTACGTTAAAACCAAGTACACCATTGTTTTTCTTGTGAAATTCCCAATAAGTTTGATGTGTCAGATGACCCTCTTCCTATTGAAAAAACAAAAGTTGGATTCAAAATGACCGGCTTCAAAATGGCGGCTATGGTCACCACCCATATTGAAAAGTTTCCCCCCTCACATATACTCATGTGCCACAAACAGGAAGTTAAAATCACCAACCATTCCCATTTTATTAAGGTGTATCCATATAAATGGCCCACCCTGTAGAAGATTGTGGGCATGTTGCATTGAATTAGCACAATGTTGTGTATTTTATTTTAGTTGAAGAAGTGATTTGGCTTCATATACACATCGAGAGTCCATTAAAAACACATCTATTTCTCTTCTAGTCTGAATAATTCTGAAGCTGGACGCGCTTCAGACACACAAAGAAAACCTAGCATGCGAACCTCACAGACTGATGGAGGATCGGTAATGGAATACTCTTTGGCAACTGTGGACTTACAACATTTCAAAAAGAATTTGGTTGAAATAATTCAACAGAACAAGGAAAGATGGAAAGATCTGTCTATACAAGGTATGTCTGGACTTTGCAGCTGACCTGGTGCCCAGAAAAACTATGTTAATGCAAAAACATAAGAAAACCAGACCAGACAACTTATAGTTTAACTCCAGCTGTAATTGTTAAATGAAATATTCGTAATGAAAACCTATTGTCCCAGATACAGGGATAATGCCACTGGCCTCCACCACTCTTTTCTTAAGAAAAAGAACCTACATCATGAATGCCTGCCTACTTATTCTCATTGACCAATCATAGAACAGCTAGCATTAGGTGAATGGTCAAGGAGAAGAAGGTGGCATGCATACAACAGGTTTTTGGTGTTAGGTTATACTTACCAGGACCCTTTTGCAGAGCACAGTGCAGAACTGGCACTGAATTTTTATTTTTTTTATCAGAACAGATTGGGGATAGGCAGCAGCATTTAAGGAATTTCGTTTTTAGAGCTTGTTCTTACTAGCCGTGCTGCTACTGTGGTTGCTGTTTATGCTGATAACACATGTTGTAGCGGTATTGCCTACCTCAGCCGCTAACTGTGCTCATAAGCGACAAAATAAGCGCAAGTTGCTCTTGCGTCTCCCAGCTGCATTCTTGTTCATTAGCTAGTACAACAGACTAAAAAACATAATAGATCGTTGCGCACGGCCATCAGCTGGGGTTACAGTGGCCAGAAGGGCCCTCAGTGGGTGTATGGAGTCTGGGCAAAGATAACAGAGTAAAATTGGGTCAGTATGAGGGGTGTGTGTTTAAGTTGCGTGTAGGTGTGCAGCTCTCAAAATTAAGGAGTGTGGCCCCCTGTGATAGACAAATAGGAACAAGGACACGTGGCACACAACCTAGTACAACAAAGTAAGGTACTGTTAATGGTTAAATTATATGAAATTATATGAAATTAAACAAAACAAAAGACAAGATACTCACATTAAAGTAGGTTTACAAGGATTGATCTCTCAGGGCCATGTGCTTTCCAGGATGACCTCACTTCCCTAACCAGGAAGTGAGGTCATCCTGGAAAGCCCATGGCCCTGAGAGATCAATCCTTGTAAACCTCCTTTAATGTGAGCATCTTGTCTTGTCTTTTGTTTTATTTTATTTTATATTATTTAACCATTAATAGTACCTTAGTTTGTTTTACTAGGTTGTGCACCTCTGTCCTTTAATTATTAAGCTAGTAAAACAGTAAAAAATAAAAATGCATAAAGCTGGCCATAGATGGTTAGATTTGCGGCCAATTCCACCACAGATCCACAGCCGTGCACGCTTGCGGCGATTGATCTGCTGCAAAATCGGACACAAATCTAACATGCCCACCTTGGCCCCGAAATTGATCTATAAAATTACGGACGGGCATAAGAAGGGATGGGGCCTTAGCGGCACACTTCAAATCTACAGGTTATACTCAGCTAAAAAGGTCTTAGTTTTTTATTCCATTATTAGTGACCATATATAAATACATTTAAAAAATAGATTTCTTTCATAACACACCATATACATACATATACATTATAAACATAGTTCTTTGTACCAGAAATTGTACATTCAGAGGTCTGTTACAGCCCACAAAGCAAAAAAGCTACAGCCAATAAATTGTTGGTCCATGATAGTCAATTGGATTCACAGATATATAAGTCCAAGGCCTCTCAACGCGTTTCACCCCTATTTTATGGGGATTCCTTAGGAGAGAATCATACTAAAGGTGGCCATACACAGGTCGATTTCCCACACAATTCCTGGCCTATCGATCACCGGGTGCGTGCATGCCGATCGATCAACGAGGAATCGAGTGCAGCCCACCTTGACCGATCGACCCCGCCCGATCGACATGGCCCCCAAATCGGATCGGGCAGAGAACCAACCTGTTGGTGTTTTCTGATCGATTGGGCACACATCAAGGGGCGTTGACTTTTGTGAATCGATCGACTGGTAACAGAATCGTCCAGGAATCGGTGGCCTAAGGTGGTAGGCACAGACTTGTATGGTCGATCGATCGACGCCTGTGACTTCACCGGAATCGATCGGAGCGTCGATCGATCACTCAGGAATCGACACGTGTATGGCTAGCTTAAGACTTTTTTTCTGGCAGCCTCTCGTGAGGGAATTGGGAACCAAATGGTTCCTACTGGTCCCCTCTGGGACTACTTCAACCACTATTGCCTGAGACAATAGGGAGTGCAGTCCTCCACTGCTACATGTCGGCACCTCCCCGTCTGGGCGTCTGAAACACAATAGAAGCAGCATTCTAGATAATATAGGACATACATTTATAATATGGTGTACAACAATCTTACAATAAGATTACAAATTTACTTTAAGGAGAGAGGGTAGAAGTGGGGGAGTCGTGCATCAGAGGTCAGGACAGAATAGAATACAAACAAAATGTCTTTGGAACATCACACAGGAAAATGTGACATTAGTCAAGGAGGGGTATGACGAGGGAGTGTTTTCCAATATGTCATGCGTGATAAAAGGACAGGATTGGCAAAGGTTTTGAAGCAAATGACTTATGGAGATTTATACTATGTTTGCTTAGATCAAAGATAATTTATGACTACTTAGTGTAGATTTCTAAAGCCTGAATTTAATATTTGTTCCTTATAACTAGAGCAAAGATCAGCAGTAGCTGCCATAAAAATAATCTGGAGCACATCCCATAGCGATCCGATGAAATTAGGTGGCACAGTTAACACTAAAATGGATCTTCAGAGGAGGTTTTCATGCTGAATGACAAAAAGTGTAAAAGCAATAGTACCAGGAGTATTCTAAAATGTTTGCAGTTAATGATCAGGTTATCTTATACAGATTAGCTTCTGGTACCTCTCACTGGTACCCAAGCTAACAGACGGTTTGATGATACCAGAGCCCAGTGATGTATCAGTATATTAAAGAAGTTAAAGTTTGTGCTGCTTCCAGCAGATGGATATTATTGTTACCATGAGATGCTCTTAGGCTCAACTCATTTTAGTGGAGCCCCATGGATAAACCCCTTTATCTCTGCAGGGGTTTGGGTTATCTGGGCTCATGGCTGTTTCTTGCGCTATACAGAATACATTTGCTCATAGGGCCCCGGAGACCCACAAGCTTCTCTACTTAAGGACCGGGGAAGAAATTCCCAATTGCGGCAATGTGATGTGTCCTCTCTTCCCTATGTTGGTGTGGTTGTTGATGCAGTCTTGCATAGGGCCCTCAAAGTGCTAGAAATGGCACTGCCTGGGTGGGTCGATCGTAATCATAATTCTCAGGTCTCCCTCCCCTATGCACCCCCGGCATCATCGACATGGATGTTCTGAAAAGATCCGGTTCCGTTGCCATAACAAGGAGATCAATGCCCCCTGAGGCAGCCTGCAGGAGGTAGGTGAGTATCCCCAATCTTAACTCAGGTTAAGTTAGTGGGGTCAGCAAACTTACCCAGAGTAACTTCTCGGGTTCACAGGGGTAACTACCCACCACCCAGGAGGTTGAAGCCCCAATTTTGCAATGGTAAAATGATTTGAATAATTCCTCATGATTATTGGGTAGGGGGTGGTGTGGATAGAAAATCATGTTGGAGTTCTCATAGAATATGTGAATCCATATATAGAAGTCCAAAACAAAGTGTACTTATCCTTTTTCCTCTGTATACTAACCTATCATAACCCACCCTCCATTCAGAATCTTTACTTACCAAGATTCTGAATCCTACTTTGATGGGTTTGTTTATATTCCAGTGGCAGGTCCCATTCCTCCTTCATGTGTTTGAGTATTTGCACAATACATAAAGTATACATAACACTCAAAGTATTGTGACCACTAGTTGTATAGCAGCCACTTATCCAAAATGCTAATCCAACCAGTCTTAATTTTGTTAGGCTGGTCTAATGAATGTGTTTCATAGTAAAGTGCACAATCAGGGTGCAAAGAGAGACAGATAATTTGATGCACACATCATGCCTAGTGCCTACTACACAACCCTGTGGGGGCAGTGCTATGATCTGTGTTTTTTTCTGTTGGTCGGGTATAGGTACAGCAACATCATTTGCCATAAAATGAGGTAAACTGACTACCCATATATACTCAATGTACATCAATGGATATTGTTTTGCCTGATGATATAGACCTATTCCAAGATGTCAGAATTGTGCACAAAGATTGTTCAACACAGAGTTCAGACCTTAACCCCAATGAAACCCCATTATGCAGTAGTCCATCCATAAAACAAAATGTACACAAAAAAATTGGTTTAACTCTACAGAGAACCTATACATAAAAACACAATAGCTGGTTGGTGAGTGTTCATTATAAGTCAGTTTCAATTGAAAATGTAGCTCCAGAGACAAGCTAGGCAGAGCCATATTAACAGGAATGATAAAGAATTTTTGTATAGTAGCCTAAGCTAAAGGCCCCCATACACGTTTCAATTTCCCCACGATCGATGTCAGATTCAATTAATTTATGATCGCCATTGGTTCGATTGATCGAAGTACAATCAAACTACCTCCCACATGGATGGATATTTGTTTGCATAATCAAAGGAAGTCGATCGTAAACACACCAAAGTGTCTGCCACCGGGTGTGTAAGCATGCTTATTATTTAAATCAAACCAAAATCGGTCAGGCACAACAAAATAACATTCAATGTTGTATACTCGATTGATCAAAATTTTCCAACATGTCCGATCACTTTTGATCTTTCAATTTTGGTCAATCGAATCATGTGGACAGGCATCGATTTTTGGTAGATCGAAATCCATCGGTTTAAGTCGATCAAATGGGAAAACTGAAACGTGTATGGGGTCCTTACGTTTTCACCATACATGACATCTGTTGGAAGGCAAAACAGGGTTGACCCTTGCTGATGGGTAGGCGTTAACTGTTTGATAATAATGCATTAGCTGTCTAAAAACATAAGTATAGCAAATGAATATTAGTTTTTCCTTCTTTTCTCCTTTGTTTAGAAAATGGGAAGGCACTCTTATAGAACCTTATCAAAACAAGGAATTAGTCATTAATCATTAAGTAATATTTGAATAACATCATATGGTTTTCATGCCGGTTTTGAAAGCAAAGATAAAATGACCATTGCTGCAAGAAGGACTTTCAATGATTAAAAATTTAAGTGAGTTGCAGCACAATAACCATAACTACGGCAATAAACTATATGGCCACCATAAAGCTCAGGAAGCAGTAAGGACACAGACAGCATGTGGAGTGTATTAGTCACTAGGATGTGATCATAGCTAAAATTAAATCAATATTGTGTCTGTACAACCCATCCATGTCTGTCTTGCTGGGGTCCAAAGAAGCTCTTCATGTAGAGATGAGTTTATTTTTCTATCACTTCTTCCTTTTGGTATAGATATCTGTGAAACTGGCTTTCATTAAAATAAAACATACCAATTCCATTTTTACTGAGAAGTGCTTTACAATCTACAAAAAAAATACTTACCCACTGGGCTCCTCATGTGCTAAAATCCCTGCGTTCACATCCCTGTCTCCACAGCCCATCAGAGCTCCCGATCCGTTTGTCATGTTGATGTTCAACAGCCATCTGCATCCAAATGAATGCAACGGAGGCTTGCACTGACATCAGAGGAGGCCAGCGCATAGTGTAGCCCTAGCCTAAGGAACTGCAATCTCTAGTCCTCTCTAGTTTCCAAGACTTTGATATTAATAATTTCAGTAACAGAAATGGCCACTAGATGGCACGAGATGATGGTTTTCAGTTATGATCATTTATAAGAAGGCTTTAGGTTGAACAGTATATTTCCCTTCCTAAGTGTCACTAGAAGGGAGGAGCGTCAGGGTATAATGATGATTTGTTGTTTACAGATAAGAATTTTTTTTGTCTTTTGACAGAGTACACATATAAAGGGACTTAAGGGCAAGGAAGGGAAGGCAACAGGCAAGTATAGGTTCACTTGTTGTTAAAAGTCTCTTAAGCTAGCCATACACGTGTCGGATTCCATGTCCAATCGATTCATCATCCGATCGATTCCGGTGATTCTGCCGGGAATCGCAGGTGTGATCAATCGGCCAATTAAGAGTATCCATCGCAGCATACCACCTTGTCCGAGCGGATTCCGGCACGATTCCGTGTGTGATTCCACCTCCGATTCCACCTCACAAATGGCAACTCCCCCTGATCCGGGCAGAATCGGATGAGAAAGACCAACATGTTGGTTCTCCGTCGGATCTGATTCTGAGCCCCTGAACGATCGGACCTGATCGATCGGACAAGGTGGGCTGCATGCGATTCCGGCACAATCGTTTCGCGTGCACGCGCCCGGAATCGATCGTGCCTGAATCCGGTGCGAATCCGACACGTGTATGGGGGCCTTTAAGTTCAGCAGGAATCCCCAATTATTTTATTGTTTATGGCAGGCAGAAAACATAGGGTCCCCATACACCTTTAGATTTGTCTGTCAGATTTCCTTTAGATTTCCTTTTGTTTTACCAAAACCATGAAATATGAGGGACTTTCTAACCAATCAAGTCTACCTGTGTTCAATCACAGAGGACCCTATACTACATAGTTGTTGGTAGATCTAAAGGATATCTGACAGAGATATCTAAAGGTGTATGGCCAGCTTAACTGTTTTAATACGGTGAGCGGAGAACTGGGCAGCTATTTCATGGACACAATTTACTGTATTATTGTACTGATAGGTGGTCATTGGTGAAGTTGAGTTTTGAATTTGGTTTCACATATTACTGGTATATCTGATAAAAAAAAGATAATGTTGGAATTGATGTCTGTATCACCTTACTGAGAATGAAGAATGTAATGGTGGCTGTGATTGGCACCAATTAGCCATAAAAACTGGGGATATGTTTCTTGAAGGTACTGTTGCGTGTCCACAGGAATAAAAATTAAATTTTTTTTCAGAGTCCACAGAAAGCTATCTATTGAAAAAATAAAGCCTGCAATGTGTCTGGAGTAATGGTTTGGCCAGAGTTCTACACATAGGTTGTTCCCGTTGGCTCTATGGCATGGATTAGCACAACTAGGGTGATAGCTGTAATTATTGTAATAAAAAGAGAAGTCATGAACATAATGATAAGGTCGAAAATTTGGTCCTCATCCTTCTTCATAGTAAAATAAACTACACTTGATGAAGCATGACATTTAAACCTTAATGACATACCAATGATCTCTGATCATATTTCAGCCCTGGCAGAGAAACACCAAAACATATTACAGATATCATTTCCATTCAGAGATAAAGAGGGAACTCTAAAAGTAACATATGGCGCTATAATTAGCCTGATTAGACATGTACATCTTAGAATTTGGGCAGAAGGGGAGACTGTAATGAGAAACCATCAATGATACAAGGCCAGTCTGGAAAAGTGCAAATCTCTCTAAAGAGACTCTTTGGCATTTAAACTTCTAGGCTAATGTGCTCTGCTGCAATTATCAGGGAGACAAAAAGCCATCTGCAGTCCATTAGTGCTTAAAGAATCCTCATTGATATGATTGATAAGGAGTCAGGTTACCTCTTACCTTCTGTGTACAGAATTGTATTGCTGAATCAAATGGAAACATATTTTACTCCAGCAATGCTCCGGCCAAAGTGGAAAGCGGCATTGATGTCATAATTGTTTTTAGTTCTGGCCTACTGAAAATGAGCTGAACTGAAAACGACAGTTTGACTTTTCATTATCAGAGTGAAATGAGATGTTAAACTGGGAATTCTTTAACAGAAAGAACAGAAATGCTCAGAGTAATGAAGTTTCATTAATGGCAGAACATTACAGTCATCTATTGAAATGATTTCTGGATGTTGGCTGGTTTTATACATACAAGAACATGAACTATAATCATGTGCTTGTCTTTTAGATAATGTCGCTTTTAATTTGTAATAGTGAACAATGAAGATTCAAAGCAGAACTAAAAGTTAAATAAGGACTGTCTGCACCAATAAAATAGCAGCTTTTTTTGTTTTTCTGAGCTTT
>CM070039.1:8179727-8189930 GCA_036250615.1 Ptychadena robeensis
CCCCCCCCCCCGAATAATTTTATCTACCTTCTCCATAGATTGTTAATGATGACTGCCAGTGGTAGATTCACTCCTCATCTATAGCTGCTTTTTAGTAGGGACCCCCACAAAAGCCCTAAGCAAATGTAAACAAATGTAAACACAAGATCTAAATGCTGATAAATTGCTATATAACAACCTTTATATTTTGGAGTTTACCTTTCAAGTCTAGGAATTCCCTCAGGTCCTTGGTGTCTTAGTGTCCATTAAGCTTTGTGTGAATGTCTTTCTTATTCTTAAGGCTGCCATACACGGGTCGGATTTGCACCGGATTCCGGCCCGATCGATTCCGGGCGCGTGCACGCGAAACGATCGGGCCGGAATCCCGTGCAGCCCACCTTGTCCGTCCGATCGGGTCCGACCGATCGGGGGCTCAGAATCGGATCCGCCAGAGAACCAACATGTTGGTCTTTCGGGTCCGATTCTGCCCAGATCAGCGGGAGTTGCATTCCGGGAGGTGATCAATCGGACACGGATCCGGCAGGACAAGGTGGTATGCAGCGATCGGATTCCTTAATTGGCCGATCGATCACACCTGAGGATCCCGGCGGAATCGCCGGAATCGATCGGATGGTGAATCGATCAGCCAGGGAATCCGTGCCGTGTATGGCTAGCTTTAATCAGCAGATTATTAGCGAGATTAGAATTTCGGCCAAGGTTCTTTAGGCAGCAGAATGCAATCCATTGCAACCAATCAGTCTCCTGGGGTTTACTGTTTGTGGCTCAGATGACCATGGTTGAAACCTAATTCCTGCTGGTGTCCATGAATGTGTTGTCTGCTAATACATGACAGTAATGCACTAACTGACTCGCAGTCCATAAAGTGTTTACAACCATCAAAAATTAAATACAATATGCGTACAAAACCGCAGACTGGCTATGGTCAGGGGTGTCAAACTCAAGCACACAGTGAGCCACACTGAAAAACTTGAACAAAGTCATAGACCTTGAAGAATCTTAAATTTTTATTGAAAACATGTCTACAATTATATTTTTTGCTTATAAAATCAATCTAGAACAAGCAATGTGTAATAATATAACACATGTGAAATCAAATGTCAGATACATTAATAAAAAAATAATAATAATTACAATATATATATATATATATATATATATATATATATATATATATATATATATATATATAAAGAGAGAGAGAGAGTAGATTTGGCCCCTGGGCTGAGGTTTGACACCTTTGTGCTAAATAATTAGAATACAACATAGTCTACTTTCTGTTATTGGCTACGGAGCCTGAAGAGCAGATGGAAAACATATCCATCACACTGGGAGCCACAGATAGCAATTTTGGGAATGGTTATGGATCGAACTTGCCTGTTCTGCCCTGTGCTGGTTCAGTTTATTCTAATAGCTGTCATGAGTGAAGTAATGAGTTGGGTACCTTTTATTTCATGAGTACCGGTAATTAAATTGTCTTTTTTATAATTATATATGTAGGCTGATGTATTGTCTGTCACTATTCCATTTTACAATACAATACCACAAGCTGAATAGTTAACTAAACCAGAACACAAATGCAGAAAATGTATATTTTTAAAGCAGACTCTGCATTCTAAAGGTGCTCATACATGCTTCAGTATCTCCTTTTGATTGACTTAAAATGTCTGATTTGCTGAAGTCGATGGAATGGAAATCGATAGCATAGATGGAAGGGAGAATAACATTGGAAGGGAGAATAACATTGGAAGGGAGAATAACATTGGAAGGGAGAATAACATTGTAAATGTATGTGGTATAGACAAAATATTGGTACATAAATCTTAATCATTGCATTCAAGTATATTATGTTGACCTATTGTCACAAGTGTAGAAAGTGTAGGCATTTTGCCACTCAGTTTATAAAAAGAAAATTGACGAATGAGGAGCTTAAATGTAAGTGTGGTACTCTCAGAGAATACCCACTTTTAAAAAAAAATGATATTATTTGTAATCTTTCTTTTACTACTTGTCAAGCATAGGTTGTAATATTGCAAGGTGGAATCATTTAGGAACAACAGAAACTTTGGAACACTTACCACATACTTGTCACGAACTAGTTTTGGCCATGGAAAGTCACGTTTTTGATGTGCCTTTCCTGGCCGAATCCTGTATTCTATCAATCCTGAATTGTTTAAATTGGGGTGTCGCCATCATTTGACTGAGTTGTTGAGTGGGGGGTGCTATTGTTTGGCCGGTAGGTGCCAAGTTTCTGAGTGGGGGGGGGGGCATGGGTGCTGCTGTTGTTGTTGTTGAGAGGGGGTGGGATTGGAAGGATTGCTATAGTTCGGTTGTTGAACGGGGGTGCTTGGGCATTGCAGTCCTCCAGGGCATACTCCGCATAGCCGGAGAAACAGCCCTGGTAGTAATTGCCAGTTTACAAAAAACTTATTTATTGATGTTAATGCCCTGGAAGGTATTTTCAGCTCCCCTTATGCAATGCACGGGCCTCATCAGCTAGAATCTCAATAAGCTGTTTGCAAACTATATTCATACATAGTCCATTAGCAGCACCACAACTGCCCATGATGTATTAAAAAAATGTAGAGCTTGACCTGAAATCACCACATGCAGTACATAGCAGACACCTTCAAGTACCTGCATGCCACATTAATTCAAAGCCAAGTAATGGGCCTGTTAATAAATCCATCACAATAATGAGCCACAAGAAAAAGCTCGACAATGTATGTATTTGTGTGTTCACCAGACTCTAATGTGATTCAAGGTGCTGTGGACATGAGATCAAATAATCATGCTGGACCCAGGGGTGCCTTTCGGTGTACTGCTCTCTTCCGCTGTATCCTTCTGGTTTTTATGATGGCCATCCATAATAGTGAAAAGAACCAGTTGTCACTGGAATAAGAATAGAAGGAAATTGTCCAATGACAATGAAATGTACCATATGTTCCGGTGTATACTTTTGAACAGAAGAAAAGGTGTGCAAACGCCAGGTGCCGCCATTGGGGGAGGGCAGGGGTCACTCCCGTCCCTGGCCAACCATCTTGGGCAGCTCCGCGGATCCATGCTCCCCGCACTGCACGCTGGCTGGTCTTCGCCCCCCCTCCTTCTCCTTCCCGATGTGTGTGAAAGTGAATGTAGCTGGCTGCTAGTGAAAGCAAGTGTGCTCACTAGCGATATTGTGGCTGAAATTGGTATTGCAGGGAGATAGAGACACTATTTTATTGTCAAATGTGTACAATGTATGTCACTTGGATAACCTCAATGAAACATTAATAACTGTGAAAGGTTGCAGATAGGGGTGTCAAATTGGAAATGTAAATTACTAATCCAAAAGGAAGATTGGACTTCTAAGGGTGTTGGAGATCTTGGGGTTGAAAGTCAGAGTAGACATACATTTTTTTATTTGGTGTGCGTTGGAAGAGGGGTAGTCTTATACAGTGAGAATATCCCAAACTCTATATTTAAAATGGAAAAGTCAGGGGTTGTCTTATATGCCCAGTCATCCTACACCGGAAAAATACAGTATATTTCTTACTTTGAAGAATTTATGTTGTCTTGAAATAGAAAGTGAAGAAAAATCTTTGTAAAACATAAAGAGAAACACATTCCTTTTATATATTCATCACGTAAGTTAATCTTAGCCAATAGCAATATTAAACATAGCACTTGACTTTGTGTTGTGTGAACATATACAGCAGCGATAAAGTGAAACCACCTAGCAATGATTAAGTAATGTATATATGGTCTAAGTTAACAATTTTGCTCTTTTCCTTTTTTCAGAAAGAAATTCTAAATCAATAAACAACAATGAAGAAAATGCCAGAGAAATCTAATTTTCTTACCATTTATGGACAAAAAGTAAAGATAATGGGAAATGGAGGAAAAGCCGGAACTTGGATATAATTTAAATTTAAGTATATATTAAAATGGACAACAATCACTTTCTATTATGTCTTCATGATGGCATGCGATTAATGACACTGGAGAAAATCATCCGTTATCTTCAGAATGTAAATTCCAGCAAGGGTGACACACAAATCACGGCATTGTCGGTCATTTCGGTGGACTGGAGGAATATTTGTAGTGGGTTTTACTATTTATGAATAAATCACATATATATATACAAGAGCATGTAAATATCAAAAGCATGTAAATAGTTTGTTGACCTATGCACATGTATCCTTTGGTACTTTCAAGAGAAAACGTCTTTGACACTAGGAAAATCAGTTTGTATTTCTTTGTTGTTCCTTTGTGAACTTCTTCTTTTCACTTTTTCAGACTGTTAATAAATTCCGTTCATTTTGATTGTTTGGTAATATCGTTTTTGACAACTTTTTTGTACTAGGATTGAAAAATTGTCTGAGGACAACTATATACAACTTTCCGCAGCATTTATAGGACCTCTTTAGTGGCACCAATCAGAAACTGTTTGTCTATCTCAGTAGTTCCCAAACTGGGGGGGGGGGGGGGGGGGGGGGGCTCGATAATGTTGCTAAATAGAAAAGGGGGCCCTGCAAAGAAAGTTTGGGAACCATTGTCTGGTGGTTGAGGTCAACGCCAATAATGCAATTGTTGCTTGTGATATACCTAAAGCACAGGCATAGCTATGGGCCAGACCGTGCACGCTCGCGGCCATCTATCTTGCCCATATGATATGCGGCCATCCCTGTTTTTGAGCGGGATCAATTAATCACCCAAAAACAGGGATATTGGACATGACTGTAAATCATGGACCATGGGGTCTCCATGCAAAGCATCGTCAGAGTTGGAGACACAGCAGTGCTGCACCTTCAGCTCCTTCGATGGCGGGCAGCAACACAATGACGTCATTGGGGTGCTAGCCGGAACCTTAGACGGCTCGTATAAAGAGTTCCCTGCTTTAGTGTAAGTCTTTAGCTAGCCATACACGGCACGGATTCCCTGGCTGATCGATTCAGCACCCGATGGATTCCGGCGATTCCGCCGGCATCCACAGGTGAGAACGATCAGCCAATTAGGGAATCCGATCGTGGCAGCCCACCTTGTACGGCCGGATCCGGGAGGGATCCGTGTCCGATGGCTCGCCTCCCGGACCGCAACGCCCCCTGATCAGAGCAGAATCGGACCGAAAAGACCAACAGGTTGGTTCTTCCTCGGATCCGATTCTGTGCCCCTGATCCATCGGATGCGATCGGACGGGCAAGGTGGGCTGCAGGGGATTCCGGCACGATGGATCCGCGTGCACGCGCCCGGAATCCATCGCGCCAGAATCCCGCACGAATCCATGCCGTGTATGGCAGCCTCTTGAAGGTTTTAATTCATCCCGGTTATAGTATATAAGTCAAGGCAACTGGACTTACTTAATTGTAGGAACTTTCACACTATATTTGCTGCGCCAACTGAAAAAAGAAACATATAAACATTACTCACCTACATTGCGTCTTTGTCCAAGGACAGCGACCCCTAAAAAGAAAAAATATAAACTTACCTTTCCTGGCTGCTCACTCTCGATTTGATTCTGATGCTGCTGGCTGCAGGCGCATGGGGACATGGAAAAGGAGACATCAGAAGTAACGCCTATCTATGCATGTATGAGGGGCTTATCCATCACGCAGGGATCGTTGCATGTATGGGAGGTTTGGCCCGTAGATCGCGCAGGGATCGCTGCGTGTATGCAGAGCTTAAAGTTACAATGAGGAATGTTAGCAGACATGCACTTTACTTCCACCATGTCATCCATCAATTCATCCATCACAGCTTGAGTATTCTTAGGCGTCACTGTAAAGAAATATGCAGAAAGTCTCATTGGCTTATTAGGTGACATTAACCGGCGCTATAATGTATAAGTGGGTTTTTCACTTCTAAAACATAAAAGTAATTTTTTATAGCAGTGGTTCCCAAATTGGGGGGACGGGCCCCCCTGGGAGGGCACGGGGTTATTCAAGAGGGGCGTGGGCCCTCATTCTTAACCTGTGTTTGAACAGGGAGGGGGCTCGATAATGTTCCTAAATAGAAATGGGGGCCCTGCAGGGAACATTGGGGAACCACTGGTTTACAGTAACAATCTGAACTCCAGGGAAGTTTTGGACTTATAGACCTCTTCTCAATAAATGTTTCCACTTTGCCCATCAATCTCTTCTCTGTTCTAGAATATCATTTTAGAAGTTTCTGTGAAAATGAGGAAACTCCACTCATCAAAGCAGTTTCCTACTGCAGCTAGATTATCTTTATTTCGGCAGTATCACAATGGATTCATTAATTTTTCATAGGAATTCTAAATACCGTATATTCTCTAATAGAAGCAGAGTTTTTCATCACCTGAAATGTGATCACCCTCAAGAATGGAAAATAGCGGCATTTTGTAGGTGAAATTTATAAGTGAATTGCAAATCCCCAGAACATGCTATCATCCTCAGATTTGCTGGAGATGTAGAGTAGGGTTGTGGGAAGATAAGGAAAAAATTAATGCTCTAGCATATGTTGTTTTTGCATAAATTAGGTTCAAAGTCAAGTCAAATTTGAACTTATTTGTGCAAAACTTCATATGCTAGAGCAATACCCTTCTCTACATCTCCAGCAATTTTGGTGGTGACATCAAAGGGGATTTGTAATTAACTTACAAATCTACTGAATTAAATAATTTACATTTCAAAGCAAAAGTACATTGCACATATGTATTACCTGGGGAACGGGGTTTGTCTCTTGAGGGAGCCAGAACCTGTTTAGCAGGTTCTACCTTCCCCCCTCAATAACACAATAACATGTACATGTGTATGAGATGAGGTTTCAGACCTTAATCAATCACTTCATACCATAACCTGTTTCCCTATTAGTCATATTGTAAGACCGCCTGCTGTCTGTGAATATAAATAAAGGAGGCCTGTCATCTAGAAACAGGCAGCAAACTGACCCGACATCAGAACGACTCCTGTGACGTTATTCTTGAGGGACTGAAAGACGAAAGATCGTGGAAATGGCGATATCACCGATATGAACATAGAACATGGCAAAACCAATTAAGATTTAAGATGCCATAGTTATGCTGTTCCTGTCCCTCTAATTTGGAAATATGTTGATTTTTATTTCTGTAGATGGCTTCTCTTTATCAAGTGTACGCAACCTGTAGCAAATGTGAATATTAGATGCATATTAGCTTCTCATTTGGTGGATAAAAAGTGAAATTGTTTGCTGGTTATACTTTGACAGTTTACAGTGGCTTCACCTTTTAGAACATTGTCCAGGCATTCCATTAGTCTGGGATTCTACCTAAATATATTACACTCTGTGTTATAAAAATCAATAGCCTAATGAAAGGTAAACTAAGGATAAAAGGTTTAATAGCATCTAGTGGTTGGCTGTGCATTATACAATGGAGATATATGAATAAATAAAGGGTGCTTTGTTGCATTCTGCTTAGTAATAATTAGGGATGTGCAGACAGTGCTACAAACTCTGCCTGTTGATGGTTTTCCATCATGGCAAATATATACCAATATGTTCACCATGATGAAAAACCACCAACAGGCAGAGGTTTACTCTGAGCGACGTAGTGTCATCACGTTGCACTTCACAGCTCATCTGTCGGCCCCTGCTCGCTACGTGTGTGGAGACCTTAAGCCCCCCATACACCACATACAATTACCATGCAATTTCTGTACAATCAACTTTTCTTCTACCAAAACCATGTAATATGAGGACCTTTCTACACCTTCCAATCACTATGTATTCTATCAGGGAGGACCCGGCACTACATAGCAGTGATATATACCTTCCAATCACTATGTATTCTATCAGAGAGGCCCCGGCACTACATAGCAGTGATATATAACTTCCAATCACTATGTATTCTATCAGGGAGGCCATTATACTACAGAGTTGTTGGTAGATCTGATGGAAATTGTATGGAGGAATCTAAAGGTGTATGGGGGGCTTTAAGAAGAACAACAATTACTTCATGGTTCCATTGTCCTCCTGATAGAAGTCACATGAGCTGCACAACTTTTTTATTTAGTTAAGATTTTGCCAAGTTAAGATTATCATAAAATGGTTATGGCTTGACTCTGTGCTCAATAATTAGTGATGCCTTTCCTATACTAAATTCCATAGAACACAAGGACTCATTTGGAGGTTACTATGGGTTCTTGGTGCAATAGCTGTTCGCAGTTGCAAATTGACTTTCCATTTGCTTCTTGTCATCACAATTCCTGCATAGTTTTGTGGCCTTCGGTACAAGACCAGTGAAACTTTTACTTTTTTCTTCCCGATGAATAACCACTGACACCAATTTTAGTTGTCTAAAGCCGGCCATAGACGTACCGATCTATGTCTGGCTTTTAGCAGGAGTCGGCTACAGAACGGACAGTAATCCCATGTGTTCCGCTAACACACGCGATTCCTGTCAGATTGTAGCCAATTAACTTGGATGGGAAGGAGACTTCCCCTCCGAGTTAACAACCTGTAGCACAGGATCGGACTATCAGGCATAAAAAGAACCAGCAGGACGGATCCGTGTGCGATCCAACCTGCCGGGTCTTTTGGTCGGATCCTTAAGGTGGGCTCCCCTATAGTTGCGGCCGACCGACCTTTATGTGCTTGGCGGGAGCACACACGGCGTTCGGTCGGCTGCAACTATGACCGGGAATCCTCCTACTGACCTCAACCATAGTCAATAGCGCATTCTACTGACTATGCACCTAAAAGTTTCTCTCATGACCACCAGTGGGACATTCTTGTTCATGCTGTTGACCAACTAAAGCAGTTTTTTATCTATTGACCACCAACATAAGGAGAAAATATTTTGCACTAGCTTACAATGAAATGAGGCATTTCACCAATGGCCACCAAGGTAAAAGGGTACTTTTACAATTCTCACCAATGTCCTTTTGTAAGGAAGCTCTAAGCAATGTTAAGCCGGCCATAGACGTAGTTGCAGGCGATCGACCCTCCAACATAATTGGCTACATTCTGATGGGAATCCCTGTGTTGGTGGAGCACACAGGATTCCCGTCAGTTCTATAGCTGATATATCACAGCAAGGTGACATCACCGCGCTGTACTGAGTCTGCTACAAGCCGGCCATGGATCGAGGTGTTACGGCCGGCTTTAGAAACATTTCTCCAGAGGCTGGACACTTTAATAATCATCAAAAATTGAAGCTTTTCTCCAAGGGCCACTAATTGAAGGGAGCATTTGTGCAATGACTATCACTGTAACGGAATATTGCTCAGGCCACCAGTATGATTGGACAAATGTAAATGTCTGCATTTGTTTTTTGGACATTTTTGGACAATTGGACATTTACATAGTGTTTCATTTCTTAATTAATTCACTTGTTTCTAAAAATAGATTTATCATACAAAGCATGCAGCGTATGGTCTTGAGTATTTAATACTCAAGGTGACTTTGTTCTATTCTTTTAATGAACATCTATAAATACTTGCTAAAAATACTGCAAGGTATTTTAGAAAATATAGTTAGCAAGGGTTTCATGAGACCTTTTCATCACAGAGATGGTGATCTCTAAAATCTGTCTGTTTCCCTCAACACAAAGCCAGGGATACACTCTAGATAAAGGAAAGGTACACAGAAAAGCACTTCATGTTATTTTCTAATCTGTGATCTACAATTTAGGCCAAAATATTAACCCCCTCTGAAATTATGGCCATTCACAACAAGTGTTTGTTATTTTGGAAAGAAATACACTAGAAAAAAACATCCACTAAGTTTAATTTCGATATTTTATTAATACACCGAGTTGAAACAAGAAAGGGAAAAAATTAGACATCAAAAATGATAAGCCCTCTGCCCATTAAAAGTCAACAGTGAACCCTTTCTGAGCCACAACTGACAACATCTTCTTAGAGTAGTGCTGTACTAGATTGGCACATTCTTCCATTGCAAATTGTTTTAAATGGTCCAAATTGTATGGTTTCCGAGCATGGACGTTCTCTTTGAGCATCCACCACATTTAATAGAATTTAGGTCTGGGCTCTGTGCAAGCAACTCCAGGATCTTGGTTTTTGTATCCTTGAGGAACATTTAAACAGATTTTGTGTGCTTTGGGTCATTGTCTTGTTGGAAGACCCAACAATGAACTTAGCCTAGACATTGCAAGCAGATTTCCATGCTCAAAAACCATCAATTAGGATAGTCTAGAACAGTGGTTCCCAAACTGGGGGGCTGGCCCTTATTCTGAACCTGTGTGTGATTTGGGAGGGGGGGGGGGGG
>CM070039.1:8211463-8231378 GCA_036250615.1 Ptychadena robeensis
TTTTACTGGAGAGCTGCTGGGTCCGTTGCGCCCGATGGTTCCTTAATTGTTACTTCTTGAGCGTGGTTGGCAGCTTTAGATGAAGGTCAGGAGCACATTTTCATGACCAATCAGCAAAATCCGCCAGAATCCCAAAGGGTTCATATACTTTTTCTTACATCTGTAAGCATCTCAGTGGCAGGTGGGTCTGCTAGCGCCCAGAGTCACAAGAAGAGCCAGGACGGTATCCTCCAGTATTGAGTCTTCGAAACCCCAGTATATCAATTTAATATTAAGGTGCTACAATTAGAGTTCTTTTTTGTTTACAGAGTTTGTATGGTTGTTTTACAGGTCTATCCCCCGGAAAGTTTGTGACATTAGATACCTTGACTAGAGATGGGCGCTAACACCAGCCCGGAGTGTCCGAGTCTGAACTTTTAAAGATGTCCGCATCCGCTGTTCGCGGACACATTCAAATTCCCCGCTCTAGGCGGGGAATTGAATCAAGAAAAAACCGGATGTGACGTCAGTGACGTCACATCCGGTCCATGGAACGCATCGTTCCTGGTGCGGGAGCGGATGTGACGTCCACTGACGTCACTTCCTACTCTGAGCCGGAATCTTCAACTACAAGACCGGCGTCATGCCCGGTCTTGTAGTGAGAGAATCTTCCTCCGGCAAGATCTCGCAGGTTCTGATCTGAGGAGAAAGAATTAGATTTCTCGGGCCGCGAACAGGAAGGGGCCGTACTGTCCGCCGGCGAGAGGATCGGCGAACATGCCGAGTTGCCGGCCGAACTTGTCTCCGGCGAAACCGTTCGGTCCATCCTAACCTTGACCAATGAGGGTAAAATGGAGGAGAGAAATAGCACTCCTCCTATGAGAGGACAGGCATGTCTGCATCTCCATCAGAATAAACCTTGACCTGGAAATCTATAATTTCAATACAAGTGAAAAGAGCATTGACTTTCATCACCTCATCTCATTCACATAGATCTAAATCAAATAATTAAAAAACTTCAAATATGATGAAAGACCACTGGAAAAAGTTGATATTAACAAAACCTAAAACTGAAAATAGCAGTACCCGATAATGCCTCAGCATCCACCAAAAGCTAAGAAAAAAAAAACACTTTTGGGTGAGCTGACCTTTTAAAATATCTACCCATCTACGTGTAAAATGATGGAAGGGTGGGAGATTGTTTTAGTCCAACAAAAACTCATGGCACTAAACTATTTTATAACACTCAACAAAAACATTCAAGGAAGAGAAGCAAAATATTATGTTTTCATACCACATGTTCCAACCTTTTTTCGGCATTTTGTTTCTAAGAAGCCACTTCCTTCTTAGTTACAGTAAGATATCAGATTCAACTGTCAGCCATAAAATTCAGAGGAAGGCTGAACGGCAAGGATGAAAGGCCACAGCTTGGCACAGCGCCAACCACACAATACAGCCTTCCTCATGGGCTTGTGGGGATTTGCACTAACATTAGCCGTCAGGTTTGTTAAGGTATTTATTCACATACTGTAAAATATTCTTATACATCATGTGACTTCTTTTTCATGTAAGATAATTTTCTGCCTAAACTTATTCTTCAAACTTCGCTTTGTTCTATAATTTTATACTGTAGGTCAGTCAGTCTAAAAGATGCACAAGTTTAACTGTAATAAATGCCATAATGCACGTATCTTGATTTTACTGGAAAACCATTTGGCAGTAAACAAGCTTTTTCACATCTCATAAATACATGGTACTTGCTGAAATGCATTGTGGACATTTTAAGCGGTCAATCTTTAAAATAAATATAAAAGGCTGGCCATGTTTGAATCCGTATAGGTTAATAGAGAACCTCTCACAGAGGAAAAGAAGAACTGCTAAAGGTGAAAAGGTTCAAAACCCTACAAGTGAGAGCCAAATCCAAGCAAAACTTTCCACCCCCCGCTTTCTGGCTCATTACTAATGGACATAGTTTGCTTTCATATTAATGGCCAAGGAAAATGAGGATAAGGCTTTTCTTAACTCCAAAACTATCTAGAAATGGCCTGGGATTACAGCTATAGGATAGAAAGTAAAAAAATCAAAAAGACACAAAAACGTTGTCTGTCAAAAACAGGTCAACTCGAGTTTCCAAGGGAAATAATAAAATAAAAAGACGTATTGTACTCTCCAGCATAAGGAGTATTTTCAAATATTTTATTAGAAAATTCAATACAAATCAAATTTTTTTTGGGGGGAGGTTTTCTGATTTATCATTTATTTTACTATTTTTTTCTA
This sequence comes from Ptychadena robeensis, assembly GCA_036250615.1. Lineage (NCBI taxonomy): Eukaryota > Metazoa > Chordata > Amphibia > Anura > Ptychadenidae > Ptychadena > Ptychadena robeensis. Next base: position 8,213,720 of record CM070039.1, read on the forward strand.
TTAGAACAGGACTTGCTCAAATACAGATGAGAATTTAAAAGGCGGATGTATGTTTAATCCCCCAATGGGGATATTGAAAGGTAGCAAACAATAATAGGGTATAGGAGGATATGGCCAAATAGTGGTATATTTGTTTTGTTGTTAGTTTTATACCTTTGGCAAAGTTAGGGTGAAGGGAGAATACACATTATATGTATATATTGTGACAGTGACTGGGTCAATGTACGGTGTGAATGCGACCATTAGATGGTGTCCTGGAAGGAGTGTTCGGGAATAATTGCCCGCGCCATTAGGGTGTCTGAGTGGTTTAAAGCGGACCACACAGTTGTAGGTGCACTTTGCACATCGGCATAGGTGCCAATAGATAGGGCAATCATTGTCAAAAAGAAAAAAAAAAATCTTAAGCAGGAAAGACCGTTTTTCCGAGGTAGCACCTCCCAGCCTGTGACACCTGAGCCACAGCGCCGAGGTCCTTGTTAGAGCTGGAGACTGTGGGAAAGCATCAGTCTGTTAGTGGGTCCCAATAATGCTTGCTGTTGCCTCTGTGACGTCACTATCACAGCGTGTGCTGTGGGCGTGTGTGCTCTCCTCCTCCCCTCCCTCTTCTCTCTCTCTCGAAGTCATGGAAGTGTCATCTGTGAAGTGATTGTGGAGGAGTATAGAGGAGACATTGCTGGATCTGGATGAATGAGACCTTGCTGCTGGAGCTGGCAGCCAGAGGAATAATAAGTATTTTATATTACAACCAGTACAACCCCATTCATGTCTGTCCTCATTCCTCCATTACCATGATTCGGATGAATGAGAGAACCTTCCCAGACATGGAAGTGTCCTCTGGTGAGGTGATTGTGAGGACGTATAGAGGAGACTCATGCTGGGATCTGGATGATGAATGAGAACCTTCAGCCATGGACATGGAGTGTTTCACTGTGAGGTGATGATTGTGGGGGAAGGAGGGAATGTGATAGAGGGACAGACATTGCTGGGACTGGGCAGCAGAGGAGGGTAATAAAGATATGTTATAACCTTAGCCTACCTGTGTGCCCCCCCAAAATCCATGTCACCACCCATATCCCCACCTGCACACTGCAACACCTTCACACAACCCTTCAGTCTTAATCTCTCCTGTCTCCACAGTGTCATCCTTCAGCTTCACTCCTGTCTCTATGCAAACTGCAAGCACATAGATCTCTGGAAGGACCAGAACGTCCTTCCATACCAAACCCTTTGGGATTGGTAAATATGTCTGCGGGGAGGGGCACCTTGAATGTTCAACAGAATGGGCGGGAGTAGCTTCAGGGCAGTACTTATGATGGTGCCTTAGGGAATGAGGTGAAGTTGAAGATTGTAAGACCTTTTTTTTTTCTCTGTGTAGCCGTTTCACAGATGTAATGCTGACAGGGTGTAAATTGATGTCCATGTCATGTATGGGGGGATTTCTTTTTTGAGTTTACTCCGCTTAAGTTTTGTTTTCTTAAAGGGCTCCTGGACTCTGGGATAGAGAGGATGGAATTGGGTGGCGGCCTCGACTCCCCGAGGGAACACTAAACAGTTAAACCGGGTTGCAGGTGATTGGAGCAAGGTGTGATCCAAATAGCTGCAGAGTCCAGTGTGTTAGTTGCTCCCAAGGAAGTTGGAGAAGTCTGTCTAGGTGCAGTGAATACAGGGAACACAGAGTGTGTGTGTGTGGCCCATGCTGATGGCTGCCAGGAGGCAGGCCATTAAGGTGTTCCTGAGAAAGGAAACCATTGTTTGATGGCGCCAAGCCAGGAGGCTTGGGACATTTTCAGGACATTCGTTTTTGTTTGGATAGTAACCTCTGCAAGGGATACACTTTTGAGACTGATTGTGTGCAAATAACACACGGGCAGGAGCCCTAAGAGCTTGAGAGCGCCCATTGAGTGTGATCCCCCACAATATATATATATATATATATTTAATGAATTTATCAGAAGGAAAATTGGAAACAAGGAAACAATAGATTAGGGGATGGAAAGTATACCAAAAAGGATGGTGAGTATCCAAATTTGGACAAAGTATCCAACAACGAATCAATAACAAAACCAAAAAACAGAAAAAATGGATGGTTAAGGGCTATAGATAAAAATAGTCGTTTTAAAATAAGGGTAAGGTTCGGTTATTATGTTTTGGATGAAATAGAACTTAAAATAAGGGGATTGAGTTTGTAAAAAATGAGACTAAATATGATATTACCAAAAAGTAAAAATTCCCCTGGAAAAGTATGGTATTCCCCATTCAGTTTAGAAACAACACATCGTTGTTTATTGTAGCGATTGACCCCCGTGGGCCGTCGCGCTGTGTTGACTTGAAACCCGGTAGCAAAATGAACAATGAACGAAGTGTTAGTTGAACTTGAAGCTACGTTTTTTTGGCATCATGTCATCATGGGAGATAGCGTCAAGGACCAAGGCTGTTCAAGCACCCGACGGTCCTAGCTCCACACTTGGCAGCCTTCTTCCCAAGCGCACAGCGATCACTGTCTCGGCCACCCCAGTACCTCACTAGCATGCTTCTCTCAAACGCCACAGCTCACCCCATTACCACCCCACCCCAGAGACCAGGCCCACCCCAGTTACCTCACTAGGCGCTTCTTCCAACCACAGCGATCACCCCATACCACCCCCACCCCAGAGACCAGGCCACCCCTTACCTCACTATGTGCGCTTTCTTCCAAACACACAGCGCATCCCTGGTCCTAGGCCACCCCAGTACCTCACTAGCGCTTCTCTTCCAACACACAGAGATCCTTGGTCTAGCCACCCCATACCTCACTAGGCCCATCTTCTCCCCAAACGCACAGCGATCACTTCTGTCCCCCGTCCCCTCCTAGTCCTGCTCCCCCACTCCTTCTAGCCCCCCTACCTCATAGGGCAGCTTCTTCCGCACAGCGATCACTGGTCTAGGCCACCCCAGTACCTCACTAGGCAGCTTCTTCTCCAGACAGCGAGTAATCACAATCACCACTGCCCTAGTTTCCCACATTTCCCAGACTGGGCAAAGAGCCAGGCCACTCCCTGACAGGCATCATCCCTGTACCTCTCAGTGTTAACTAGACTCTTTCCCTCCTAAATAGTTAACACTTTATGCCCCCTGATTCTGGCAGGGGCTACATCTACATTAGGTGTCTGATGCAACAGAAAATAATAGAGATACAATTTCAATAATTGTGTTCTGAACTACAAATGACACGTATAAGGCTTTGTTGTAAAGTGCTTTTAATGGTTGCTGAGAATATATAAACACTTCAGTGCTTAAAATCTGGGTTCAATACCACTCACATTTCTACTATGCAAACCTCCACAACCCATATCCTCTATATATAAGATGTTGATTTAGCATTCTGTTACTGATTATCCTCACGTTATCCACTCCTGAGAGAGAGAACTCAGTTGCTCAAAAACAGACCTCCAGTTGATATGGACTAACACCTATAAGATAACTATGGCTTCCTATTACCAAGACAAATTTTATCAAATACTATTAAGATGGTGCCATTGCCTGCTTAGGCTGCATTGAATGTATCCTGAAATGCCAACCCAATGTTGGAGATTTGGAGACTCCCCTGGATCTATGTTGCATGTTTGGTGGAGCTGCCACAAGGTTTTGATCCTATGGGAGGCAGTCTTCACTTTTTACAATATGGCTTCTAAGGTGCCTATACCCAAAACACCTGAAATTGCCTTACTATCTCTCTGTCCTAAATCCCATTTCAAGCATACCATATTTTGTTTTTTTTTACAATGGCGGTGAGAGCGGTCATCCCTAGATATTGGAGGTCTCCTGATCCACCACCAGTGATTGAGTGGCTGGTGGAACTATTCCACATTCAAAGTATAGAATGTGTGATTTCATACGTTCAAAACACCCAGATTAGGGTCACTGCATTATGGAACATATGGTTGCACTTTGTAGATGCTGCAGACTTCATATTTCTTGTAACAAAATACAGAGCGTAAGTAGAGTCTTAGATCAATAATATGGACATTTTGAACTGTGGGGGGCTTCCGTTCCACGCCCTTTTATTGTCCTCTCTTTATATACTTGTCTTTTTTGGTTTGTCTCTTTCCTAACCTTCTTGGCGGTACGCACGTGGCAGGCTTTTCTGAAAAAATGCACACCACGGGCAATCAAGGGGTGGCATATAAAATGCCGCCACAATATGTAGCCCTCTTGGAGGTGCCCAGCACTGGCGACGCCAGAATTGTGCTGGAAAAAAGCGACGCCCTTCCATTTACATGGAGATCTATGATGCTGCCTACTCCTGCCCCTTTCGCGACACCACTGACGTGATTGGGGGTGGACCCAGAAGGATCGGTGTCTATGCTGATCCGGAAAATCGTCGGGGAAATCCGGCGGACAGGTGCATTTCCCCGCAGTTAACTCAGGTTGAGTTTCATGATGGATGAAACTCAACGCAAGTTAACTTGGGGAGAATGCCAAGGAGGTTAACTAATAATGATTTTATATTTTGTGTTTATTTACGGAAAAGCAGATTTTATAAAGGTAACTTTGTTTTTTTAGATGATACTCTGCTTCATACCATTGTTGATGTCTTCTAGAAGCCTTGACTTGTGTGATGCTGTTGTAAACTTTGTTTGCTCTTTTTTTTTCTCTGTTGTTTTTTGTTTTTCTGTAAATTATTTCAAGACAATTGCCCTAATAAAATTTTGATAATTAAAACAAAATGTAAAAAAAAATCCTTGTTCCTTTATTTCTGAATATCCACATCAAAACAGCAATTCGCCCACTACTTCCACTCTGACCCTGCTTATGAATACTGAGTAGAATATATTCCTCCCCGGAACAGATGATGTATACAAACAGGTTAAATATTCACACAATGTTGTATTATTCATAAATAATTTACGGTGTAGGCTTTATTCTAAAATATGTAAGAAAAAAAAACACAGCATACTTGCCTCTATAATATGTACAGTCCAAAAATATTTGGACAAATACTATTTAAATTTTTGTTGTGTATATAATCCCTAGTGTTGAGCTTGAATATTCGAATTGCGAATATATTCGATGAATATTGTCTATTCGAGAATTCGCAAATTTCGCGGATATTCACAATCTCGAATATTCACAATATTATGTACCAGAAATCCATGCATTACGACCATGATTTGCGAATATATATTCTCAATGCGAAGATAGATATAGCATGTGACCATTCATTTTGAAGGCAATGGCAATGTGAATATTCGCAATTACATATTCATGAATATTCAAAATTGTGAATATCGAATATAAGTAGAATTTGAATATTGCCTATGCCGCACATCACTAATAACCACAATGAAACAACTCAGATGCTGTTATTCTTCAGACTTTCAGTTTTAATTAAGTTGGTTGGAAAAAAAAGATTGCATAGCACTTTGAGGAACCTTTTTAATACAGTCACTTCATTTCAAGGACTCAAAAGTAATGGACAGTAGACTCAAAGGCTTTTTCATAAGCAGGTTTGGGCAATCGCTGATTTATGTTAGAAAGCTGGGGAGGGGGGGAATTTGTATGTTTTTTGCTGCAAAAAAAACAACATGGGATCAAAAGGAGCTCTCCATGAAGGTGAAACAAGTCATCCGTAAACTGCAAAAACAGGAAAACCCCACCAGAGAAATTGTTACAATATTAGGAGTGGCAAAATCTACGGTTTGGTTTTCTGAGAAAAAATTAAAGCACCTGGACGACGGCAGTAGACAACCATGGTGGATGATAACAGAATAATTTCCAGGGTAAAGAAAAACTTCTTCACAACTGCCAACCAAGTGACCAGGTAGGAGTATAATATCCAAGTCTACCATAAAGAGAAGACTACAAAGTAAAAAGTAAATTCAAAGGATGCACTGCAAGGTACAAGCCACTCATAATCTTTAACAATAGAAAGACTAGACTGGACATTGCTTAAACACATCTAGAAAAGCCAGAAGAGTTCTTGAAGAACATTCTTTGTATACATGAAACCATGATCAACCTCTACCAAGTACAAAGTATAAAGAAGTTGTTGCACCGCTCATTGTCCAAAGCATAGTACTGTATCAACTGTAAAACATGGCAGAGGCAGTGCAATGGGGCGTGCATGGCTGCCAGTCGCATTGGGACACAAGTGCTTATAGGTGATGTGACACAGGATAGAAGGAGCCGAATTCGGAGGTGTTTAGAGACATCAAATTCAGATGAATGCCGTTACATTGATTGGGTGGTGTTTCATAATACAGAAGGCCAATCGCCAACCCAGGAGTTAATTACAGCAAATTTGTATTGGGTAGGTATACTGTTTAGATTAATGGTCTTATGACCCCAATGGTCCTGGCGACTGATCTCATAATTATATTCATAAATTCAGCAAAGAATATTCATAATTACAGCAAAGAAGTGGAATATTCTTGAATGGCCAAGTCAGTCACCTGATCTGAACCCAATTGAGCTGCATTTCGCTTGTTGAAGACTAAATTTCAGACAGAAAGCCCACTAACAGCAATTGAAAGCTGCTGCAGAAAAGGTCTTAGTTGGCTTTAAGCCCCCCATTAAACGTTTAGATTGTGGCACAATTTTGTGGCCGACCGATTGGCCGTTTGGCTTGATGACATCATCATGCACGGATGGCCGCATTAGATATAGGCCAGATAGATGGCAGTGAGTGCGCATGACGCTAGAAGCGGCCATTGATCTAGCCCATATCTGTACATGTATGGGCACCTTTAAATGCTCATATTTCTATGAAATTCTTTCTGTTCAGCCCACTGAAAGTTTGCAGTTTAACTGCATCTCAGCTATTTAATTTAAAATATATTGGGGTAATGTACAGAACCAAATTAGGAAAAAAAAAAAGTTGTCTCTGTCCAAATATTAACTGTATATTTATGGACTTAACTGTATAGCCTACATCTTATCATACATACAGTCTGCACTGTATAGCTTTAGTGATCCCTTTCGATATATAATTTTCTTTTTCAACAATTGGCTGACTGAAGTCACATGACATTGAAGGATAAGCATGGCCTGCGAACGATTTGCCGAGCCTGCTTTCTCACTGAAGTTTCTGATCTGTTTATCCTGTTATTGAATTCTGTGATGTTTACAAATCTTTTCTGCAAGGCAAAAAGGCTTTTGGCTAGAGTCCAGACAGTTCCTTTGTTAAGTCACGCCATGCCTCCGCAACCCATGACTTTGTTAGATATGACCTCTTAGAAGGTCTAGAAGGTCTATTGTTACACCATTTTAATTTATGGAACAATTGTATAATGTGGATTGCAATCAGGTCAGATGGTCAATGTATTCTTACAGGATTTGACGATTGAAATATTATTTGTCTTAACCCTCTGAGCGTTTGCCACGTGGCACGGTTTTTTTATAACCGTGCCACGGGCAATCGCGGCGGAGCACAATGTGCTCCGCCGCGATTGCCAGCTCAGCTCAGGGTAGTAAACATAAGCCCGGCGTCACTGGAGACGCCGGACTTATGCTGACGAAAGGCGACGCCCCTCCATTTACATGGAGGTCTATGGCGCCGCCTACCCCCGCCCCCTTCGCGTCACCGGTGACGCGATCGGGGGCGGACCCGGAAGCATCGGCATACATGCCGATGCTCCCGACCACCGTCAGAAGACGGCGAGACCTCGGGCGCTCCTCCGGCTAACTGGGGCTGAGTTTCATGATGCATGAAACTCAGCCCAAGTTAATTCGGGGAGAACGCTCAGAAGGTTAAGCCAGGAACACACGGCTCGATATACGAGCCGTTCGAGGTTCCCGGCAGCAGCCCAATGACGTCATTGTGCTGCTGTTCGATATCGAAGTAGCTGGAGGTGCAGCACTGCTGTGTCTTCAGCTCGGACTATGCTTTGCATGGGGACCCCGGGGTTATTTACGGTCATGTCCGATATCCCTGTTTTTGAGCGGGATTCATTGATCCCGCATTAGATATTGGCCAGATAGATGGCTGTGAGCATGCATGGCGTTTAAAGCAGCCATTGATCTGGCCCATATCTGTGTGTTCCCAACTTTATTTTTTTTCCCCCCATATTAATAAATACAGTAAGTAGATACTTACAAAGCACAGCATACCTACAAGAGTCATTTCTATGCTGTTTTTATGTTTTTGGTTGATAGAAGGTCATGCTGTGGTTCAGGCAATGGGTTCTTACTGTCATTTATTGTGTAATGGTCAATTAATCTATTATTTCAAGTCATTTAAAGGAAACATGAGCGTATCTACTTTCCTAAAATGTCATCTCTCTGTCTGCTATCCTATTCTTGTGGTTTTAAAAGTAATGGAAAATAATTTTAAATATAATTAGCCAAATATTCGGTGTACCAGCTAGACAGAAATATATAATCAAATCAGAGATCTCTTGTTAGGATCCTAGCTTGCATATTTATTGAGAAAAATTCAAGCATATACTGTATATACTCAAGTATAAGTCAACCCAAATATAAACTGAGACACCTAATTTTATCTACAAAAACTGGGAAAATGCATTGACTTGAGTATAAGCCGAGGGTGGGAAATGCAATATGAGGTGAGGTTTTCAAAATGAGAAAAATATAGAGAAAGAGCTATTGCCCCTAAGAATGAATCAAAAGGTGAATCTTAGTGAATCTTAGGCATTTACACCAAACACTCAGGTAAGTGGGACCCTGACTCGAGTATAAGTCGGGGAGGGCTTTTTTAAGTAAAATTTTGGGGCTGAAAAACTCGACTTATACTCGAGTTTATACAGAACATAAAACTGTTTTTTTTGTGATTGTCTCTTGATTTGTTCCGAGCATGCAATGTAAGCCTAGCTTTAGGCAACTGATTACTTAATGGCTCTATGGCTTGTCATACACAGTTTGATATTAGTTCTGTGACTTAATATGATTTTTTAGTTGATCACACAGGAATGGATTCTTGGTACGATCTGCCCAAAGTGATCGATATTGAACAAAAAAATCGATCTAAAGTGATCAGACATGTTGATGTTAAAGGTGAGTATACATGGGTCGATTTTCCTTCAAATGATGAACCCTCGAGCGCTGCATGATGAAGTCACTACACCCAAGCATTTGTCGATTGAACAGCTAATCGATGTGCACCACTTTGGGGACTCTAGATCCCCATCAAAAATAATGCCAATCGAACAGGGACTTACCAACATGTTGGTATCTGTTTAATCACACTTTCTTCGAGCGGGATCAATTGAAGAAAGGCTGGATGCAATCAATTCAAGAACAATCAATTACCGCTAACTCGCATGGTGACCAATTGTGCGGGAATCAATAAAAAAATCAACCTAATCACAACATTTCTACCTAAAACTGATAATCTAGATCCCCAAGACACTTTAAATTATATATAATAGTAATAATATTGTAAATGAGTACACCAGTGTTTTTCAACCACTGTTCCGCGGCACACAAGTGTGCCGCAGGATGTTGCCTGGTGTGCCGAGGGTTTTTGACCCCACCATCGGCCCTCCTATCTAGCTGCCTCTTATAATATAAGTCTTATACTATAAGAGGCAGCTAGATAGGTGGGCTAAGCAACCGCATCCTCACAGAGCCGGTCTGTGCATAACACGGATCGGCTGTATACGTCTTTTACAGTTATAAAGTTATACACGGACCGGCTCTGTGAGGATGTGGTTGCTTAGCAACACGCGTCCCCACAGACCAGGGGCAGTGTTTTTGCTCTGCTGGTACGCATCTGCGTTCCAGGGGGGTACCTGCTGATGACGTACTTCCGGCGGGGACCGGAAGTGCGCCGTGATTATGCGTATCGTCGTGCCCTCTGATTTTTTTCATGGAACAAGTGTGCCTTTGCCCAAAAAAGGTTGAAAAACACTGGAGTACACAGCTTCACTCAGTAGACTTTTTCAGTAGACTTTTTTAAAACCTTTTTTTCTGGTTTCTGTTTTTTTTTAATTTCCTTAAATTCTGAATATTTTCTATTCATTATTTATCTTTATTCTACTTCACTTTCTATGTTATACCTCAACTCCTCCTTAATATGACAGTATACATTGTGAAACAATGACAGAAGAGACATTTGTATGGAAAGAAGCAACAAACTATCAAATACATTCTGAAATAATTCCCATATTAAGCATTATGCCAACCTATTCCTAATATTTGTGGATCCATATATCATTACATATCCATCACATTATTACACATCAATAACAAAGCAAAAGAGAGCTTTTAGAAATATCATTAAGCCTTCTGCATTAACAGTATTTAATCACACTGGAAACCATTATTTACCTACCTGGCGGTGGTTGTTCATTCATTATAACCAGTGAGGCTGGCGTGGGCCTTCTTTTTCTGATCTGTTTTTGAGAGAAGCATAAATGATCACAAAGTGAGAAATAACAAAATTAAAAAGTTTAACCTTTGTGGTCCTGCAAAGATCTCCTGCAGGTCCTGGAATTTTCATCAAGGTGTACCACCTCCATATGCGGCTAACCACATTTTTGTCCCAGTCTTATCTGCTATTGTCTAGATCAGGGGTAGGCAAACTTTTGAATCGTGGGCCACATTGGCTTCTTAAATTTGATAAAGGGGCCGGACCAAATGCCTGTAATGGCCACCCGCCCATATGTGTGCCAACTTCATGCATCGTTGGTATCACATGAATGAGCATCTTTGTAAGTTCAGGAAATGTATAAAGATAACAACATCCCTGTCACACGTTGCCTACACATCATATGGGATACCAACGATGCATGAAGTAATTCCTAAAGATACTTTCTAGAGTCTGTTGTCACCTTGTTGTCCTTGTTGAAAAGATGCTCCCCTCGTCATAATGCCTAGATTTGTCCAAACTTTGCTTTGGGGATGTTGCAGTGATGGGATCACCATCATCCTCATGATGTGCCCACAGTGTCATGATCACATCACTGCATCGTCCTCAAGGCACCGTTTGAAAACATCTAGGCATTAAGACGAGGGGAGCATCTTTTTTACAAAGGCCGGGAAAAGAAAGCAAAACGGGCCGGATCCTAGTTTGCTCACCCTTGGTCTTGGTAGGCATAGGCAAATGTTTAAGGTCGATACAAAACCTTTACCCGTACCATGCGTTAATAAACTGAAATCAAAATATGTCACTAAACTATACTAAACCCAACTGGACTATTAGGTCACCAAAGTGTTCAACAGTCATGCTGAGTAGATCAGAAATCATAACTATGAAAGTGTCTACTACTCATTACAATTGGAGCATTGTCAACACAAGTTCACATTCAAATAAAGGCCTCAGAAAATTATAGGCAAGTATAGACCTTCTGAAAGTCAGTAGTTGTAATGGGTTTGTAGTGTAGTGATGAGCAGCATAGGCAATAGTCTTTTTCGCAAAATATCACAAATGTTTTGCCTAAAATTCACAATGAATTAGTAAATTTGAGAATTTGTGATCTCCAGTCATTATTACTTTCATTGCGCAAATCGGGCATATCGGGAATAGGGATGGACCGAACTGTTCGCCGGAGAACAGTTCGGCCGCGAACTCGGCATGTTCGCCGTTCGCCTCGCCGGCGGACAGTACGGGTGTTCGACCCGTCCTGTTCGCCGGCCAGAAGAAGATCTAAATTCTTCCTCCGGCAGGATCAGAACCTGCGAGATCGTGCCGGAGGAAGAATGTCTTCACTACAAGACCGGGCATGAAGCCGGTCTTGTAGTGAAGATTCCGGCTCAGAGTAGGAAGTGACGTCAGTGACGTCACATCCGGCTCCCGCAACCAGGAACGATGCGTTCCAGGATGCGTTCCATGGACCGGATGTGACGTCACTGACGTCACATCCGGTTTTTCCGATTCAAATTCCCCGCCTAGAGGCGGGGAATTTGAATGTGTCCGCGAACAGGGCGGACGGCGGACATCTTTAAAAGTTCGACCCGCCCTGTTCGCGGACACTCCGGGCTGGTGTTCGCCCATCTCTAATCGGGAATGCAATGCATGGAATTTTCCACAGATTACTTTCATTGTGCAAATCGCCATGTACTGGTAATTGTGCATATTGTGTACAAATGACAAATGAGCTGTGGATTTCAGCGTGATGACGTCATCACGCTGCTCTCCATCGCTCACAGCATTGGTGGGCACCCTTTGACTGCCGGACGTAAGTTTAAATGGGGATGTCCCATGGAAACTAATGGCATCAGCCAGAGATTTACGGACATGTCCGTTCTTGCCCCATGTGGACATCTGCGATCGGTGTCTCCTTGTGTGTGTGGGGACCCTAAGACAGGCTATGCCAAAAAGCTAGGCTGCTTCCTTTGGGAAAACAATAGATGTCTCCTTGGCTCTGCCCAAGATTCATTTTGGATCAGAAAGACGCAGAATAAATTGAATACTCTTGATATGTGTATTTGGTCAGTGGCATTGGGATATCAAAGTCAATAAACCTGCATAACAGACAGGCAACTAGTATTTGCAATATTTGATGTTTTACTACCACTGTGATCATAGTAGGCCTCATATTATATAGAAAATCTGCATGTCAATCCATCCACACTGCTTTCACCTGCCAGAGCTTACAGCACAAGATGGAAGCCTGGTACTGACGGGCTTCTATGGACAACAAGGCCATATCTAGACAGCGTGCTGCCCTAGGCATATCGAAATGATGCCTTTTGCCAACAAATATTGTCACATTATTTTTAATAACACACACACATGTAACAAATGGGGACCGACATATGAGCTGTGGAGAGCAACGTGATGACGTCATCGCGCTGCTCTCCATCGCTCACAGTATCGGTGGGCACCCTTTGTGTGCCGGACGTTTGCTTGAACGGGGTCACTGGTCCCCATTCAAACAAATGGCATCGGCCACAGATTTCCAGACATGTCCGTTCCCTGGCCGACCATGCTTTAGGGCAACAGGGATCTGTCGCCCCATGTGGGCACCTGCGATCCATGGTATCCACGATACAATTTTGCATTGCATTGTTTTGTTGTCAAAACAGTACTTACAAGCATTTAGTATACTATAGCCCAGACCTATGGCACTGGGAGCCCTCTCTGTGGGCATGCGAGCGGTCAGCCAGCACAGAAGAAAGAACTGCAGCCTATTGGCTGTCAGTTCTCTTCCCCCCTCTCTTCTGATTGCACACAGTGCCCTACACCCTCTGCTATTCTATCTTATAAGAAAGTATGTGAGTGCGTGTTTACATGTTTCGTGTGTGTATATATGATATGTGTGTAATTTAGGTTATATTGCCAAGCTGGCACTTTGAGATAAATCAAGTAGGGTTTGGGTTTCAGTTGGGGCAGTCTGTCTCTAAAAGATTCGCCATAACTGCTATAGACCCATACACTAACACACACGTGTATGTCATATATATATATATATTATACACACACACACACACAGCCTACAGCCAGTATTACATTCTTGTTTTTTTGGAGTTTGCATAGCTTATAGAATTTTCTTATTTTTCTGTAGGAATGGTGGGGGGGGGGGGGGGGGGGGGGGGGGGGTAATCAGACAGGCTAACACTAAGGTCATCTTATTTTAGAGTTCGTACTTGGGGATAGATGCCAGGATTAGTCAGGGGTGTCTAATGTTCAGTATTAACTGCAGCATTTTCTTCTACCAAAACAATGTAATATAAGGAGCTTTCTAAACCTTTCGATCACTATGTATTCTATAAGGGAGGACCCGGCACTACATAGCAGTGATATATACCTTCCAATCACTATATATTCTATCAGGGAGGACCCGGCACTACATAGCAGTGATATATACCTTCCAATCACTATGTATTCTATAAGGGAGGACCCGGCACTACATAGTTGTTGGTAGATCTAATGGAAATTGTATGGAGTGATCTAAAGGTGTATGGGTGGCTTAAGCCTTGATGATTATGAGTATGGGTGACCATTAAAAGATGCTTTAATTGCTAGAAAATCTTTCTACGTAATGACTGCTCATCTTCCTTAAAGAAAGATGCACAATCCCTTCACTGGAATGCAGCCTTGCCCAACCAGGTTTTATTGACTATTTCATGTGACATATGCCAATCTCTGCAATTTTATTTCAACATTAATAAAAATTAATAACATTTACAATGGTTAAGATACACAATGTTCCATTTGATGCATCTTAAGCTAGCCATACATGTGTCGATTCCATGGCCGATCGATCACCCATCCGATCGATTCCGCGATGCCAGAGGGAATCGGATGTCTGATCGATCGCCAAATTAAGCCTGTCCCTACCACCTTGGGCCACAGATTCCTGGGCGATTCCGTGCCCGATCGATCACTTCACACATGGCTACTCCCCCTGATGTGTGCTGAATCGGATCAGAAAGACCAACATGTTGGTTCTCTGGCAGATCCGATTCTGGGCCCCCGATTGATCAGATGTGATCGATCGGGCAAGGTGGGCTTCACGCGATTCCGGGATGATCGATTAGCATGCACGCGCCCGGAATTGATCGTCCCGGAATCCCTTGGGAATCGGACCCGTGTATGGTGACCTTTAGACATCAAGTTGTGGTTAAATGTAAACATCTGAACTCTTCAATGCTATGAGAATCTGGACTTCAGTGATTCAAGTTATATGAGATATTTTGTAGGATGATACAGTATATATAGAGACTAAAGCCACCCATACAACTTTAGATCACTCCATATAATTTCCTTTAGTTGTTTAGAACAACTATGTAGTATATTGACTCACATATTGATTGGAAGGTTCAGAAAGGTCCTCATATTACATGGGTTTGGTAGAACAAAAGTTTATAGAAATTGTATGGTATATAGTACAGAAATTGTATGGTTAGACTGTAAGGTGCATGGGGGGCTTTAGAATATATAAAGCCCATAAGAAATTCTTCCAATACCTGACAGAATGGCATAAAATCATGAGTCTCTTTGGCAGAAGGGATAAGGCCATCAACCCCATTAAAAAGGATTTATAACATGTCTGATTTAAAAACATAAGGAGTGTTAACGAGACACCAAAAATATTTTATATGTGACAATCATAGGCTTCACATATAGATATTAGGTGTTCTGGAACATAATGGTCCATTCCAAAGAGTTAACATTATGGTTTTTTTTTTTTTCTATAATTACACACCATTTCTGTAAGTGAATGTAGGCAAGATGCAATTAGAATGGAGGAGCCTGGATATCGCACCATCAGTGTACCCAGACGTTTATAACAATTACAAATCAATTTTTTTCTATTTTCACAAGATCTCTTAGGAAAAGAAATGGCGCCTTCAAGCACACCATGAAGGACGTTAAGTAATGTCCGGATGGAGGAACTAAGAAGGGTTGGTCACACACCTTCTGCAAATATACTTAAGTCAATTATTGTTTGATATTAAGTGGTATACTCAATACCTTGCATTACTAACAATATTATTAAAATATATATATTAGGGTCCCCATATACCTTTAGATTTCTCTGTCAGATTTCCTTTAGATCGCCTTTTGTTTTGACCAAAACCATGTAATATGAGGGACTTTCTAAACCATTAAGTCGACCTGTGCTCAATCGCATAGGACTGTATACTACATAGTTGTTGGTAGATGGTACCAACAACTGGGATTAGTAGATATGGTATTGGTAGATATGGATAGAAAGAATATCTTGCAGAGAGATCTAAAGGTGTATGGCCAGCTTTAATCAAGTTACAACCTTATCGTGTGCATTAAGTACAATTACATTAAAATATTTTGTCAAAGTCAAATTTTCATGAAATTAAATATTCATATATACATTTTTTACCTGTTCTGATGCTTCTGGATCCAGCGGACTTTGAAATAGTGGAACTGCAAATTGTATCTTTTTCGGACTGTTGGGTTCCATATTGTATCGATGGCAGTTGGGAAAAAAAATGGCACCCCCCCAATTAGCCAAGAAGTCCAAGTGTTTTGCCTCTGGCACACGCCTTTAAAGCCACTCTCTGTGCTATTTGATGAAAGCTGTAGTTTCTCTGTTATCAAGTGCTTCTGCATGAAATAAGCAACTCCCTTATTCCACATCAATAGCAGTTCTTGTAACTGGCTCCTTTTTTTTTTCTTCAGTCCTTTAGATCCTCTCCGCACAAAGCAAAAGCAACAATGAGCTAATTGTGTACCAGTTTTGCTTCTGCACATGCCAGGGATTCACTCAGAGTCTAATTGAAACTGCTGTGCTTGCCTTGAATGGCCTGGTGCCCTGGGATTTTGAGGAAAAAAAAAGTGCATAGATCCACTGTACATTACCAAAGCTTTACTCACAAATGCAATATAAGCTCCCTCTGAGCATTGCTGATGGACCATTAATATTTGATTATGACAATTCAGAGAGCGAGGAGGCTTAACAGCATCCAGCTAATATACATCGAGCTTACCACTTTTAGCGTCTCCTTTGTACAAGGCAAACAACTTGGTTTTAAATGATGCTAACACATTCAAAATAGTTCAAGTGTCAGCCCGCTGGTAAGGCAAGTTTGGAAATTGTATTATGGTCATTTGTTGACTTCTAAAGCAAATTCAGTAATACAATTCCTAAAGAGAGAAATTGGAGTTGAAGTGATCCCCTTTATTGGCTAACTGAAGTCATTAAAGAAGCAAGCTTTCGGAATGACTCTTCTTTAGGCTTAACCTCCCTAGCACTTCTGACGGCACCATCTTGTCCTGCACTTGCTTATGCACATTCTGCTGTCACTAGGATCTGAAGCTTGCTTCTTCACTAAAGCAAGCCTGTGGTGTCACCTCTCTCCCAGTCTAATTTGCATATGAATGTCCCGTGGCCCCCCGCCTCCTCCCCCCGGTCAAAGGACATTCATATGCAAATTGGGATATCTTCAAAGAGCACACCTGGAATATCACCCCCATTGTCATTTCCAGATGTGATCTTTGACGTTAACCCTTTCAGAGGGTGCCAAATGCCATTGTATTGGATACAGTGATAACTGTATCCAGTACAATTCAAAGTAAAACAAAAACAAAACACATTTCCAATTGTAATAAAAATGTTATTAGAAACAAATACTGTTTTGAAATAAATACTGTTTTGAAATCTTTCATACCAAATAAGTATTCAAGAGATTTAAGCATTCAAAGGATACATTTTATAATTTTTTTAAATGTACTTTTTTAATAATAATTGTGTGTTTCAAACATTATTATATTCAGGATGTCTATTAGACCCTTATACGCACAGATTTTTGGAAGTTACAGGTCTACAACACAAAAAAAATCCGTTAGAGTCTATGGTGCGCTTTTGGTACAGAAATCTGGACCTTGCAAGAGCGCTAGGGAGGTTAATAAGTGCTGAACGCCCTCTCAGTAACCACACCTGTGCATAGACTTTCTCGCACGCTCAGCTACAATCTACGCCATTTTCAAAAGTGAATATACAGACCCATTGCAAACACTACACAGAGATAGACTATTTTGTGATTGCGCAACTCAAAGCTATAAAAGGTTGCCAAACTTGCTAATGATAAACCCACATTGGCCCTAGTTAGCAACTGGTAATTTAAACAATTCTTTGTTGATGCAGAGCGAATGGTTCCTAGATTTTGTACAGTTAAGGTAGCCATATATAGGTCGATTATTTTGCAATTTGATTGTCTAGCGCAATTCAAAACCAATCCCTTCTTTTCCTAAATTTGATGTGCATGCGCTATAGTACAAGTTTTATACGAATTG
>CM070039.1:8248817-8263572 GCA_036250615.1 Ptychadena robeensis
ACTATTGAGTGGATTTGCCCTCCATTCTTGTTCTGGGGACACTGCGGTTTTACAGACCTGTGAAAGATTTTGCAGTGAACTCCTGATGTCATGCAGGACCCGACGTAGTTGCATTTCAGTAGTGGAAGGAGGAGAATTTATAGGCAACGTGCACCCGGAACAAGATCTGTGAAGTGATCCATATGGAAACCTCTGATTAAGTGAACAGGAAAAGGGAGACATCATTGACCCACATGTGCCAGCAGAGAAGTTAGGTACGCTATGTGTGCTCCAAGTTCTAGAATGTTCACATAAGGGTCGTTCGTGCCAGTCAGATTGCAGGGAGTGGAGGGAACAGGAAGAATGAGATCTGTGGGAATGTACTGTGCAAGACTGAGATCGGTTATGTGCATCGTCTGACGCTTGGCTAAAGTTACTTTTCTTGGCCTCCTTGGAATGGGGTACTGGAGACCTAGATGTTGCTTGAGGGATAGGCTCTGCTTCATCTATTTGTTCCAAGGAGTCTTCTTCTTCTGGAGTATACTTGTAAGAAAACGATGGGGGGCTACACACAGTTGCCTTGCCTGAATTGAGCACAATATTTACTTTGGACACCACTTTTACAGGGCTTAAAACTGCAGAAGGCAATGACTGAGTTCTTCTCAATGGGTATCCAGAATTTCCAAACTTTTGTCTTCGTTTTAGCAGGTCTTTTGAAGACACTGTGCTCCGCCCAGTCCTGGTCGCCACTGCTTCTGAAGAACCAAAGAGTTTCTTTTGAGCCCTTTGTAGCGCAGTATTAACACGATCTGCAGAATTTGACTCCGTTCTACTAAAATCCGGATAACTGTAATGGTCAGAGAAATTGTCCAAGGTTTCTGATATATGGTGAGTGGTGTAAGAAATGGCTTCATAATCACTGCTTGTTTCCAAATCACCATCTGCTGTGCACCCCTGCTGAGATTCAGAGTTTTCCTCACTTATGTCCTGAGCATTATCCACAGCAGAGACCAGGTCCTCACTGGTTTTGCACACCTCCGTTTGACCAAAGCCTGATTCAATGGCCTTCTGGAGTTGCTCATTTGTTTCCTTTTCATCAAAAAATGTCTTTCGTCCAACAGGAGTAAGGAATTCATCGTCTTCGAAGTCTATGGATTCTCTCTGATCCATTGCAAATGGGGTTCTTAGGTCTTCTCCGACAGATGTAACGGTTGTCTCGCTATCACAGCTGTCTGCACTACTTCCCATTGCCTGCAAAGAGTCTTGCACCTGAATAACCAATACATAGGACAAAGTTAAAGATGGAATATCTAACACACCAAAACTGTAAGCAACAACAGCACTGCTGAAACGAGAGCTGGGGCTTACGATACCCCAAGGCTTCAAAACATACTGCATTTTCAAGATACAGGTGTAATAAAAAGGCCTAAATCTCCAGCCTTACCTTTTTTTTTATAAAACATTTCAAAAGGGAACAAAAAACTAACCCCCCCCCCCAAAAAACAAAAAAGGAACAAAATGGAAATACAGAACAACGCTTTTCCATGACAACAGGTCCAATCCTAACTTTGAATCTTTACCAGTTGTAGAGAATTTGCTGCTGTTCTAAAATTGATTATTCTAATTTTATTGTAGAGCGTTTCACACTACATGAAAAGCTGCAAGTCAATAGCCAACTTGCTTTCCTGGTTGATGGACATCCAGAATCATCTAGCCCGTTTCTCACCCTCTCTCTTTACACCTTTCATTCTCTTTCAGTCATAAAAGGTTCAGCATCTCATGTTTTAAGGAAGCTATATATAGCACCCGTACATCCTGATTCCGATCAGCTACGATCTGCCGGCATTGTAATGAAGCACAGAGACCTAGTCAGGTCACTGGGTGTTTGTTTCTGAAACTCTTTCCCTCGCCCCATTAGACTTGCTTCTACCTTTGGCACTTTTAAAAAAGCCCTAAAAACCCACCTCTTCAGTCTGGCCTATCCATCTTCTCAATCCTAACATCACCACCATACTAGTCCCATCCCCCACCTATTGTATACCTTGTTCCCCAACCTATTAGATTATAAGCCAGTCTGGGCAGGGTCCTCTACTCCTCCTATGTCATACCTGTACCTGTGTGTTATTGTGTGTTTGCATCTCCACTCTAATGTATTGTACAACGCTGCGTAATATGTTGGCACTATATAAATAATGATAATAATAAAAATAATGTTACCGAGAAATGAGAACAGGTAGCGGACTTGGGCTGAATTAAGTATAGATTAAGACAGCTTACAAAAAGGTGATCCATGATGTTATAAACCTAATCTTGCCACACTTCACCTATCAGGGATTCCTGTCTCTTTAATGCTAGCCATACACTCTGAGATAAAAATTAGGATCCATTAAAACAGACCAATGTATCCCGACAGCGGTATCGGTTTGGATCGTAATATTCGGCAAAAAAGCTACCACATTGAAAATCCAATTTAGGATCGTATTTTTTCTTTTTTACGAGGATGTCATTGAAATTCATCGCCGTTTATATTGGCCATTGTGATGTATTTTTTTTTAAAGGGGAAGCTTTGGCAGTAATTGGTCGGTAAACACTATGAAAACAGTATGAAGTTTCCCGATGTTGCCAGACCAATTAAAATTTTTGAACATGTCCAATAAATTACGATCGTAAAAAAATCGGTTGTACCATGTGGACATGTGTGGATTTCAGGACGATAAAATGCATTCATTGGTCGGTTTTAATGGATCCAAATTTTTATCTCAGAGTGTATGGCCAGCTTTAGACTGCTAAAAGAACATCAGAATGCTTTTAGTTACAATGATCAAAAGCCTCAGCTTTGTAAAAAGGTAAAATCTCACACTACACCACAATCTATCCCGCTCCCTTATTTAAGCTGGTCATGCATGGGCCTTTTATTTGGTTTGATCAAACAATTTGATTTGGTTTTTTAACAGTCCAGTTAAACAAATTACCCAAATCAAAAGGTTAAGGTTCAAGGTAAAGGTTGAAAATTTTCAATCTGCTTCATATAAACCTAATCTTTAAGGTTTTGGTATATTTTTGTATCCATTTGGATTTTGGAGCATGTGTATACACTTTAATCTTTACAACTGGAAAGAAATGTAACTAAAGAATTTGTTTGTTATCAATTACACAGTGTGGTAGAGTGATCGATTTAAATAAAAAGCTGATTGTATAGAAAATCAAACAAAAGTGGTCACATGTATGGTTAAGCCCAACAGCTGTACCAACTTCTTACCGGAAGAGAATTTGTTAGGGGGCAGTCACCCGATGTGTCTTCAGCAAAGCCGCTGCTATCAGAATGCTGGCTCGCAGTTCTCAGTAGACTATCTGGAAAAGCAAAAAGCATACTTTTTTTCTAAAGAAATTCGTCATCAGTTCCTTAATCTTTAAAAAACGAGTTTGCATAAAATAAATATACATACATACACACACACACATATATATATATATATATATATATATATATATATATATACACACATACATACTATACTTAAACAGAAAGTTATCTAAATATCTTCATTACTATGCATATATAAGATATATGGTTGAACCATATGTCCTCTTAATCCAGTTTTCCCATCTCAACAGCCATATACTGTTAACAAACAAAAGATTCTCTCGGTTGGGACTTAAAAGACTCGATTAAAAAAATACCCATGTAAGAATCTGCAAGAATCACTTTATTGATCCTTATATAGAAGACGTTCATTAGATATAATACACTCTGAATCATGTGACATTATATAGGGACTGTATTATAGGTTATGAATTTCCTATATATAAAGTATCAATAAAGTGATCATAGCAGATTCTTACATAGGTACTTTTTAATCCAGTACTGAGCGATTCCCTAACTTGAACAATATGGTCACCACAGGGATTTTAGGCACTAATCAAGTCATGTACAACCATTACAATGTGATTATTTGTAATGGTTGTACATGATTTGATTAGTGCCTAAAAACCCTAATTTGCTGTGGTGACCAGATTGGTCAAGTTATGGAATCATTTAAAAGGGTGCGGGATGCTTAAACTTGACCCCATACACCCACCTATTCCCTTCTTTTTCTTTATTCCAGTCTTCCATTTTAAGTCCCAACTGAGGGAATCCTCATTACTAGTTAACTATTGAGCACAGCAGCTAAATTTTCCACACCTCGTTTTTGGTGCGAGGAAGAACTTGCCATGCCATACACTGTTCATTTAAGTCGATTGCTTGATTCCTTTTTACCTGAACTAATTGACCAAAAAGTAATTGAAATGGAACATAAATCAGTCGAGCATCAAACATGTTGGTAAATGTCAGACAACTGTTCAAGTATTGGACGGGTTTTCTAGGTATTTGGATGGATGTGTATCTGATGGTACTATTGAGCATATACACAGGGCTTTGGAAAGGAATTGATCTGGTTTGAACCGATATCACAGTGCTGGTACGATCGATGGATGATAGACGGACCGTCCACATTTCAATCGCACAACCTGATTGAATCAAAGATCGATGCAGCAAGAGTGGATCAGTGGAAGAAAGGCATTTGTTGCTGTATTTTTTGCAAGGGAAAACAAATAATCCTTACTACATACATGGTTTTCATTTATTAGAGGATTTGGCTTAAATGTTTTTTTCTGATGGTTTCTCCCTCTTTTAACAGGGATTAGTTCACAGATGCTGTAGCTTATATATGTCCTACCACCAGACTGTTGAGGGAGAGGATGCAACATGATAAAAAAAAGGGCAGATACAATGTATCTAAGTAAAAAACTAAATACAAACGCTTACGACCCCCCCCCATACACCTTAAGATCGATCCATACAATCTCCATTAGATCTACCAACAACTGATGTGGCCTCCCTGATCGAATACAAGTGATTGTAAGGCTTATATATCACTGCTATTTAGTGCCCCGTTCCTCCCTGATAGCATACATATTGATTGTGAAAGGTATATATCACTGCTATGTAGAGATGCCTGCCGGGTCCATACCCAGATAGAATAAGACGATATGATATTGGAATGTAATATATCACTGCTATGGTAAAAGTGCCGGGTTACCACCCTGAAAAAAATAACAGAATCATAGTGATTGGAATAAGGTATATATCAACTGCTATGTATCCCGGGTCCAGACCACATGATAGAAGACATATGATGCATGGAAGGTATATCAATACACTGCTATGTAGTGACAAAGCGGGATCCCTCCCTGATAATACTACTAAAATGATTGAAATAAGGTATATCTCACACTGCTATTTTATTCCCGGGTCCCCCTGATAGAATACATAATTGGATAAATGGAAGGTATAATATCACTGCTCTGATAGTGCCAAAAAAAAAAAGGATCCTCCCTGATGACTACATATGAGTGGAAGGTAATACATCACTGCATGTAGGCTGGTTCCTCCCCGATAGAATAGCATAGTGATTGGAAGGTAACGTATATCTGTTGCTTATAAGACTACTTTTAAACCCAGGAAAATCTTCTCAAAAGTCAGGGATCGTCTTATACGCCGAGTGCTGAAACTTCTGAGCCAGAGGAGTTTGCCTGTCAGACATCGGAAGCGCCCCCCTTATCCCCCCTCCCTCTCTCCCTCCTCCATGTGTGAGACGAAGCTGAGATGCTCACTAAAGGCTGTGGCTCCAGTGGCTGAAACTGGTATTGCAGCTCAAACACATTCACTGTATCATGTGACATGATATCAGTTACATTTTTGATTGCCAAAATTCTTTGAATTAAATGTATACAAATTGTGTCACTTGGATAACTGCAGGTAAACATTAATATGAGAGGTTGCAGTTACAGGTGTGAAATTAGGAATGTAAATGACTAAAAAAAATATAACTATGTAAGGCCATGGCTCCACTGCTGTTTCCCTGAGCTGGCCAAAAAAATGACATGCGCCGGCACATTTGCCAGTGGATTTCCCGTGACTTTTTAATCAACGATCAGAAAAACTGGTACCCCCCTTCATTATATTTCTTAAATTCTAATAGCCAAGTCCATGATTGGAAGTGCCACACCCCCTAGATCAATATGAAAAGCGAACAAGAGAGCAATATAGGGGCAGAGCGTGGGGCTTTTAAGGCACGATGAAGAATTTTGGACAGAGCTGTGGGATACAGCATCCCCAACCTGCCGAGCTCCTCAAACCTAGCGCCTTTGAACACGTTCTGGGACTATGTGATAACAGTCACCCAGGCTTATAGCGCTAGCGCCCAATAACTGGATTTTAATTTGTTTCATTGGAGGGATCCATACACAGGGAAGCCCATAACCTATCGTGTTCATAGGGGGGTACAACGCTACCAGAGTACATTCTTCGTGTGAGTTCACTTCCAAGGCCCTTGTGGCCGCCATTGGCATATCCGGACACCCCAGAGTGGGTCCCTATACAGGTGTCATCCGATGATCACATCCATTAATGTCGTTGCCTGAAGAAGCCCCGAGTAGGAGGGGCGAAACGCGTCGCAACATTTATAACATCTTGAACCACCAATCGACATTGGATACCGACTGCAGTCCCCCTGGGACCCAGTCGTCCTCATTGTGTCTTCTCCTATCTGAGAGAGAGACTGTGGTTATGACATTGTAACTCCCAGTGACGCCTTGTTTTTACAAGCAGTCAGTGGGAGCAGTTTTCGGTACTGTATGGCTATGAATGTTATTTGAGATAAACTCCATAACACCTTATGTGTACTTTTAATGGGATCACATTGTGATACAAATTTTAACTATGGATGGTTATGAGTAATAAAGACCCTTTTATATAAATATGTATTAAGTTGTCAAAAATTCTTAATCGTGCCTTAAAAGCCCCACGCTCTGCCCCTATATTGCTCTCTTGTTCGTTTTTCAGATTTCCCATGACTTTCCCATGTCATAAGAATTAAAATGACCATATTGAAAGCAAATCTGATGTTTTTGAATTTTTATTTGGTGTGCGTTGGAAGGGGTAGTCTTATATGGCGAGTATACCCTAAACTCTATATGTTAAGTGGAAAAGTTAGGGGTCGTCTTATACACCCAGTCGTCTTATACGCCGGAAAATACGGTATATATATCACTGCCATGTAGTGTCGGGTCCCCCCTGATAGCAGTAATATATAGCTTCCAATCACTATGTATTCTATCAGGGGGGACCCGGCACTACATAGCAGTGATATATACCTTACAATCACTATGTATTCTATGTAGTGCCGGGTTCTCCCTGATAGAATACATAGTGATTGGAAGGTATATATCACTGCTATGTATTGCCAGGTCCTCCCTGATAGAATACATAGTGATTGGAAGGTATATATCACTGCTATCAGGGAGGACCCGGCAATACATAGCAGTGATAGAATACATAGTGATTGGAAGGTATATATCACTGCTATCACTGCTATGTAGTGCCGGGTCCTCCCTGATAGAATACATAGTGACTGGAAGGTTTAGAAAGGTCCTCACATTAGATGGTTTTGGTAAAAGAAAAGTTGATTGTACAGAAATTGTATGGAAAGATTGTAAGGTGTATGGGGGCCTTGAGTTTTTGAATGTTTAGTCAGTCACAAATCAAGCCTTACATGTTATATTTACAAACCATAATACTTCACCGTTTTGTTTTTTTGCATAGAAAGCGTAAGGCATACCTCATGGTAAATGTAACCAGACAGTCACTGGTATAGAAGTAGATAAAATAAATGCGCTTACCTTTGCTTTTTTCCATGGACATCTGGTTTATGGGCGGAACTTGGGATGGCTCCTCCTCTGTGCTCTGCAACTAAAATGAACACATTTGTCAGACCGGCTGAGAGCAAACACATCCAGCAACAACTTTTTTAGCACACAACCCTTGTTGCAGCTATTTTAAGTTTTTTTTTTCAGAGTGTGGCTGCCAAGATAAAAGTATCTGTAACTGCAGAACAAAACCTCTTCCGAAAAGTTGCCTCAAACTTTTACCAAACCACATAGAGAAGACGAACCTTCATTTCCCTTCCATCTAACCAATATAATGTGAAAATAAATTAAATAAAAAAAGGCAGCTAAACAATAGCTACCAAAAGCACAAAGGAAGTGCCATGTGACACAAAGAATCCTGCTGTAAAAAGCAGTTACTGAAAATATGAATCACGCACCCGTTTCCTGTACGGCAAAGCGAGGTCGCACAATGGTTTGGCAGCTATATGAGACCCGGAGGTAAACAGACATCACAAGCACTAAAAGCTTTCCCTCTGCCCTCTATGGTGTCTAAATAATGAACAGCAAATCGTTCCGATTCACAAAGATAAGCAGAAAAAATAAAGAACTAGCACTAAAACTGCATGACACTGTTCTGTAAAGATAAAATGTATTGATGGTCGGTGACTGTTGATTTTGGTTTTAAGATAACAGTTGATCAGCGCGTCTGTCTTGTGTACCCTCCCACTATGCAAAGCCAATCATGAGAACTCAGTAATGGAAAGTTTCTGCACATAAAGATTATGTGTGTTTGAATATATAGAATTGCAAACAGGAGAGATAAAGAAGGACGCCATATATAACAGCTAAAACACAATTCATCACAGGTAAGACAAATAAGGAAATAAACCTGCGTTACTTCTACATTGACCTAAATCTGTACAACCGTACTGCTGAACACATAGCTAAAGCACGTAAACACCCATTAGGGCAGACAATGAATATTCCACAAAGCAGGAACAACTGTATGGGGTGGTAAGATGTAAGAATATACAAATATGAAGCTTATGGTTACAGTGGGGGAGACACACACACACCAATTGGGGGGAAAAAGAAGGCGACTTGCTTGGAACGCACAGGGTGGCTAATCCCCCCCCCAAAGGTGAACAAAGCCTGGGCACTGTCAAGGTTGGGTTAATGGTTAATGTAATATACAAAACACCCATCTGCAAAATTCCATAGCAGTCCCCTGTATATGTTTTTCAGATATCCTCATTACCACTTATTTTACCCTGTAGGGACCAAGACTTAAGGCCCGCACTCACGTACGGGGGGGGGGGGGGCAACATAGCTGCTAAGATCAGCTCTGGAAAGCAGCGTGATGATGTCATCACGCTGCAGTCCCGAGCTAACTGCATCGGCGGGGCACCCTTTGTGTGCCGGCCGTAACCTTCAATGAAGATGCTGGTCTCCATTGAAAGTAACGGCATCGGCCAGAGAATATTGGATATTTCAGTTCTCTGGCCAGCCCAGCTGTGGGACGACAGGGATCCCATGTGGGCACACCCGATCGGCGGCCGATTTTGCCGCCGACCGACGGCCGCGAGTGCGCACGCCCATCGGTTGGCGGCTAAAAATCGCCCACCGATCAGTGCATGTATGGCAGGCTTTACATAATGCCTATAGCGGTTTGAATGTCTGCCTCATCATCGGTCATTGCAGTAAACAAGTGAAAGGGAGCCAACAAATCTGCTCACCAAGGTCTCACATTTTGACTGAAATAAGGTACACATTTTTTTATTTTCTTTTTTTACCGCCCTGGAAGAATGTCTCTAAATCCATTTGGGTCTATTAGATTGTAAGCCTGATCGGGCAGGGTCCTGTCCTGTGCTGCATCTGAACTCAAATTTAATGTAAGCATTGTGTAATATGTTGCGCTATATAAAACAAAGTTAATAATAATACATTCAAAACATCTAAACGTCTAATGCGCTTATATTACCCCAGACATTGTTTTCATCCAGTATAGGGTGCCCAGAGCCGTCCGCATGTAGGAGGGAGGGCACCATGACATAGGGGAATGACCGTGGGAGGGTACGAGCGCAGCAAAGGGCGTGGCCGCCGGCATATAGTCAAGCAGCCGGAAGAGGAGGGTCCCTTTTGCCCTGGAGTCAGCACCCACCCACCCTGTTTTAATGTAATATTTGTTTGTGTAGTATGATTTCTGTATAGCCATGTTGGTTCTCTTGTTTCAGGATGTGGTTCCTCATGTCACAGCAAGGCGGGAGCTCGGCAGCCCCGCAAGTTAAAGTGGCTGTTAAGGTCAGATGACGTGTCAGGAGTGCAAGGGCAGTCACTGGTTAATGCGAAATTTTCTAACAAGGTACCCACTGTGTCAGTATACGAGGGCTGGTGGCAGGTACAGTGAGTTTAAGGAGAATGGTATTTTGGCGGCACTGTCGGGGGACCCCTTCCAATTTGTCTTATGTAAAGAGTTATGGTCATTTGTTGACCAAGTTTACAGGCTGTGGCCAGATTGTATTTTGCACCTATTTTCTATATAAAATACAATTTCCAAAAAGAGTCAGTTGTTTGTGTTAATTTATTAATATAAGTAAGTTAGATTAATAAAAGGTTTTATGGGAACTGGTCAGGAATCCTAGAGTCAAGAACATACACACCAGTTACACCTCACAGCCACAAGATAGCAGCATATACCTGACTATAGCGACTTCCCATTACCGTCAGCTACAGTTTTCCTGCAAAGACCATTTCCTCTATAACTGGCACTTGGGAAAATTCCCAAAATGATAAACACCGCTTTTTAAATAGCATTCTATGCTATGATGTTCTAAAAAGAGCCAGGCTTTGTGTTTACATACCCTAAAGCATTTTGTTGTCATTTTTACATTACGTTTATTTTTGGCATGCTACAGAAACACTTTGAACAAAAAGTACAATTTATAAAGTCCGATATACTAGTCTAAATATTGTTTAAGCATGAAAATATCTACTTCTGTGTACTTCAGGACAAGTTACAGCTATTCTGTATATATTTTTTTCACACAGTGATCAACCCAATTGCAGACGGTAATGCTTTCTATGCACACTTCTCCAGCCTTCCATATAATTATATGCCAACAGAGCACCTTTGTTTATGCCACCAGAGATTTGCATACCAAGACAAGAATCTGAGCTGGAGGGGATGGCGGAAGCCCGGCTCAAGCATAGTAATAGAGCTGAAAATACACCGAAATATCTGATATCTTTGTGTATTGGAGGTCGACACTCCTGCGTTACACAGAGGGTCAAAATTAAAAACCTAAACAAAGCCAAAAGTTCAACCTTGATATTTATAAAAACATGCCTATAATTGATGAAGCTTTTTAACGTGGAAACTTGCTTATTCCACATTTAATGTTAAGGCAAAACGTAAGGCAATGCAAACACACATGAAATCAAATGTCAAAATCAAGAATAGTGAATAAAATAAAGAATCCTGGCTTCAGAAAGGTCATCTTCCTAAGGCTATGTTTCTATGGCGCTATCGATCCACATTACCTTCCTGCAGCCCCGGTTGTTTCCACAGCGTTCTGCCGATCGGCAGAACGCTGTGGTAACAACCAGGGCTGCAGGTAGGTAATGTGGATCGGGTCCGTCGGCATCCCCTCCAAGGAATGCGCCATAGAAAGTGTTAAAATGGTACCATCAAAATCCATCAAGGTGTACTCAATCAATTTAAAAGCTTGCTTATGTGGACTTTGTAAGTTTGTGATATTAAAGACTGGATGACGATGATAACTAGAAACTGGGAAAGATTAGTTAGGAAACTCTGAATGAAATGCAACGTAAATGGAACACTTTTGCTACTAGCAGATTCCCTGATGCACAGCATAGTTGAACCCAAACCCTGCCCCTCCTAACCCCACCCCCCCCCCTTCCCCCCAAAAGACAACCAAACCAGGGAATTGTCACTTTTTTAGCTGAATATATACACAATGCTGAAAGCACCTATTGATACTTTCAAATCACTTTACTTTGGGAGATTTATTTTAATGATGTTGTTATATCTAGGACACCAAAACAGTGACACTCCGTGACATCACTTCCGGCATGATCAGGTAAGTGTATCGCCCCCTCCCTAATACTTTCCCATCCTGATGATGATGTGTGGGATGTGAAGTTCGAAGGGAGATTAACACCCTATCACTCCTAAATTAGGCAGGAGGGGTCGTTTCACTCGCTCTCCTTACTTCCCACCCTACTTGTGGGTATCAGTGCTGCTACGTGTAAGCTTTCTGCAAACTCGTCGACCCCTGTGAAATTTTCCTTCAACCCCCAAGGGCACTGACCCACAGGGCACGAATCAATGAGTTAGAGGAAGGTGTTTTGGTCAGTCAATGGGTTTAGGAAGAAAGGATTCATCTGGTTGAACTTTGACATACTTTCACAATTAATAAAAGGAGTCAACTTGCCATACCATTTGTGTATAAAAGCGTCCATGTTTTTGGGGATACTGGAATCCAAATATATAGAACCTTTGGACAAGAGTCTTAAGTTCAGTGGAGAGCTCTACAATATACACTCAACAACCAGCAGCAAGAGGCTACATTTACAAAAGCTTAAGGTCCCCATACACCATACAAATTTTGTTCTACCAAAACCATGTAATATGAGGACCTTTCTATCAGGGAGGCCACTATACTACATAGTTGTTGGTAGTTCCAATGGTGATTGTATGGATCGATCTTAAGGTGTATGGGGGGCGTAAAACTGTTTCAAAATATCTTTTACTTTATTAGCATCTTGGACCCGAATTACCTTCTCTTTATAAACCCACATGAGCACCTGGGTTGCCAATAATTAAGGCCTATGTAAAAGCAGATTAGCAGGAGGATCATTTATTGTCACATAAAAGTCAGTAGCTGAAAGGTTTAGAACTGTCCATGCTACATAAACATTGTGTATTTTTTTTTTTTTAATTGCCAGTTTAGTCCACACACCCCCTTTCATCTTTTAAAGCGTTAAACCCCTTATGACGAGATATTCATTTCTGTATTCACCCTTATCAAGACTGCGCTCACACCATTTCCTCAAGTGCCCATTTAGTTCTCTAACTGCAGACCTCTCACAATGACTTTTCATGATATTTCTTTGGTATATTAAAAAAGGAAATGTATGCTTATCTAATGTCGCAGGGAACACATGGCAAACAGTGACCAAACCCCTATGAAAAACAAGTGACATTTAAGGTTTCTGGAAAAACGAAATACGCAGAAAGAAGGGAGAAGTCTTCCTTTGTTTAAAACGTTATTACCAACCTAAACTTCTGTTTCCTGTCACTGTTACCCCTTCCACATTTCATCTAAAACAACCTGTTAATGACGGAACAGGATTTTTTCCAAGGAGTTTGAGAAGAAAATCTGAGAACATCATCTGGAAAAGACTTTCTTTTAAGGCATCTGTATATTGCGGAATAGGAAAACAAATCTGCCAGGTTTAGGAATATTTAAGAATTAGCTGTGTGTTTTTTTTATAGCAGCGATAGAAAATAGACCCCAAAAAGAAAAAAAAAAAAAAATTATATATATATATATATATATATATATATATATATATAAATTAATGGGGGGGGGGGGTTACACCTGATGAGGGTTTTTGTCAATTTACAGACCCAACATTGGGTTTCCATTTTTTTTTTTTACCAACAACCGCTTAAGATGTATCAGGGTGTGGAGAACTTATCACATACATCGTCTTCATGCACTGTATTGCTGGTGTGAGGTCGCACTCCAACAGCCATTCGCGAACAGGCGGATCGGACTTTAGTAAAAGGCGAACCACCAGCGGCGCGTCTGTGTCCCTCGACATCTACCGACAAAATGATGTTAGCAGATGCCAGGGGGTGTGGGTATTCTTCTGTCAGCGGGATCTTTTTTAGATCCCTGCATGTCAAATCTGGCCGGTGGAATACCCATACCGCCGGATCTCTGTGCAGCATGCGCAGAAATTGGTGAGCCACTGAAGGATCTAAAAAAGATCTGACCGGTGGAAGAATACCCACACCGGTGAAGGGCGGTGTGTCAAACACCCGGTCGGCGGGGAGAAGGTAATAGAACATGCTCGTCCGAACATTGCACACACCTCTATTCACAGGTGGTAGTGGATGTGGGGTCGTATCCTTCAGGTAGGAAATAGAAGATATGGGGTAGGATTCCACTGAAAAACGAAGGCTCTTGCAGAGGTGCCTGCAACTATCAAAATTATTTATTTGGCACAAGTTGAGGGTGTGTAGTTGCAATGCAATATCTGTAGTCAGATGTGTGGACCAGATGCGCGCATCTGGTCCACACATCTGACTACAGATATAAAAAACCAAAAGCCCCCCTTTTTCCTTTTATCCTCATAATCATGACCTGCAGAGTCATGAAATGCTCACTTTAGAGTGTTGATGTTCTAAATTGCAACTGCATACCCTCAACGTATGCCAAATAAAGAATTTTGATAGTTCAGAGCACCTTCTTTTTTTTCACTGGGCTCCTACCACATATTAACTCCAGTTTTAGTAATAGTTCAATTTAAATACATTTAGGTCTTCATACTTTCAAATCAGCATTGGCTACATATCATGGCAAGCTCTTCTAGGGAGAGTTCAACATGAGAACTCAGAGAAGCTGGTTTATCAGCACAGCTTCTATTGGCTGATCTGGTTTTGAGTAGAAATCATCTTCAACAAGGTGTCCAGGGAAGTTAATCTGTTTAGCTGATCAAATGCTTGTGAATCAGTTCCTTTGCAGAACTGATCACTACTAAATGGTGAACTTGGATGCAATTGAAGTAACTTAAGTCACCTTTACTGACCATACTTGCCTGAAACCAAATTTCTTTCCTACAATGGCGGTTACATTTTCACTCCCAATAGTATATTTATCATATTTTTATACTATATTTATAATATTGTAATAAACCTATAATAGACAGGCAATGAATGACATGGTCAGGGCTGCACATAAGTGTTACTATGCAAATTTGTGGACTAACAGCACAGTAGTCACAGAGAGAGATGCGCAGCGCTCAGTATCCCCCC
>CM070039.1:8263582-8275266 GCA_036250615.1 Ptychadena robeensis
CCCCCCCCCCCCCACACACACACATTTTCCCTAATGTGTCAGAGAGAAGCTGGTGATGTGATCTGAACATTGACATCATCTCGTGGCTGAAGAGGTTATTGCAGGGATTTATTTTTTTCCAATTGAGAGTAAAACTTAAACACTTTTACATTAGTGTATAAAATAAAAAATTTTAGATCACCAAAATTATTTCAGTTTTATTGTTGAAATGTGTACAATTTATGTCAATTGAACATTATTATGACTATAAAAAAGATTGGAGTTCTAAGGTTGTTGGACATCTGGGGGTTGAAAGTCAGAGAAGGCATATGTAAAGGTAAAATCAGACAAGAGAACAGCACTGTGTTACAGCTGGAGTATGACTATGAAAGGTTGACATTTGGACTGCAGGTAGTCTCAAGCCAGAAAATTTCATTGTTGCATTACTAAGGTATGAAATCTGGGGGGTTCAAATGGTGTTGTACTGTGACAGTTATATTTGACCCAAAGTCAGCTATTCTAATCAGAGGCTTAAAATGAGGACAGTGAGGGGGGCCGTGAGGAAGGCGGCACTTATTAAATGCACCCCTGGCCATTGTCCAAATAAAAAAAAAAAATGTATTTAACTAAAATGCTAGAAGAAAAGGATCCAGAGGGAAAGCTGAATTTGGATTTCATGTATGTAGAGTGTTGTACCGTGTTAGCCATCGATGAATACAGAAAATTTGGAGTTCAAGTGATACAGTTTATTAACTTAAGCAGGGTACAGATGGCTCGATATTTGAGCCGTCCGACGTTCCCTGGAGCAGCGTGATGATGTCATCACGCTGCTGTCAGATATCGGAGGAGCTGGGAACACAGCTCTGCTCTCTCCCCAGCTCAGCCGAGGCTTTGCATGGAGACCCGGCGGTCTTCATGCAAAGCAGCGGACATCGCCGTATTTAACAGTCATGTCCATACCTGTCAAGTTTAGGCATTAAAAAACCGGGGGACGTACAGGAAGTGACGTCAGTGATGTCACTTCTGGCATATGGGTCATGGTTTTACCGCGTTCCATGTACCGGAAGTGACGACACTGACGGTGGCCTTTTAGCTGATCTAACATGGAGAGGGCGTTACTCTCCCTGCTAATGTCCCACCCCGCTTGTGCTGATAATGTGCTGGGCGGGACATTAGCAGGGAGAGTAACGTCCTCTCCCTGCTAAATCAGCTCGATTTCAAGAATCTGGGAAAAAGTCCGGGATTTCTTAAAATCAAGATTTGGCCGGGAAAGTCACATAAAAACGTGACTTTCCCAGCCCAAACAGGAGGCTTGACAGGTCTGGTCATGTCCAATATGGCTGTTTTCGAGTGGGATTGATTGGTCCCGCTCGAAAACCGTGATGGCCGCATATAATATGGGCCAGATAGATGGCCGTGAGCATGCACGGCGCTCGAAGTGGCCATCGATCTGGCCCATATCTTCACGCCTGTACCCTACTTAACTGAAGTCATTGAAAAAACAAGCTTTCAGGAGGTCTCAGATCCCGTCTTCGCGGTTAATATCAGATTGGAAATTGTAGATTTGGCTTTTAATTTTATTCACTCTATGAGGCTGCAGACATCAGGAGGTGGTCGGTTTTATAACATATATATATGGTAACAGACACCTCAGGACATTTTTGGGAAACCCCAGATTAGGTGAATATAGTTATAAAAATGATTAGTGCCACCCATGAACAGAAGCCAACGTTATCTCTTCGAGAATGATGGAGAAAGCCGAGTAATCATATTTCACATTGTGAAATATAGAAACTTCCCCATTCCTTAGAAGTGAGGAGCAGAACTAACTGGCAGCCATTCACGTGAGGGGAATCATGCAAAAACAAAGCATATTAAAGACATTTGCTTACACACCAATATTTGTTGTGTTGCAAGAATAGTTGCCACCGAACAATTCCATAGAATGCAGCATAACCCATTTATAATGTGAATTCCAGACAACTACAGAACTCTAATCTACATACAGTAACTGAACTCACCAAATGCAAGGTCTCTCTTTATTGAGAAGAATGGGGGGAAAGTACTGTATTTTTCAGACTATAAGACTTCTAGTCGGGGGGAAAAAGTGCCTGCGTCTTATAGTCCAAATGTGCGAAGGCCACGGGTGATCGCAACTTAGCTCCCTGACAGCTCTCCCAGCAGATGGGAGCTCTGCACACAGCCCGATCTCTCATCTGAACTGTATTGATTATATTTGCAGAGCCCTGCAGATATAACCAATGCAGAGTGTATGTGGGGAAAGCTGCACTCACACTCACACAGTGTAGAGGGGTAGACATGAATGCAGCAGTGAATTGTGCTCTCTAGTGACACCATTTCTGTGGCTGAAATTGGGCACTACAGGGGACTTTTTCCCCAATTCATTTGAACATATTAAATATTTTTTCTGGTTTTCCTGCTCTAAAAAGTGGGTGTGTCTTATAGTCTGAGAAACACAATATTCTTTAGCCCCTTTTATTGTTATTCAGATATAATTGATCTTTTTTCTACATTTAACACACACACCCACTTTGTGTGTGAAGCCCTTTAGAACCCAAAACAAGGAAGCCAAATCTGTTGCCAGATCACCAGACAATCAAGTGTGGTAGACTGGTTAACTGAAGCCATAACAATATTATTCTGAAGTTGTACGGTACACTTCCTGGACTATACACACACACACACACACACACACACGTCGAGAACATTGACAGAGCACTGTTCACTTTAACATAACATTATAGGCTTAAAATACAAGCTCCCTTTAAACTTTCCATAGATAATGTGTCTGAAAATAGTGAAGTTTGAAGTACAGTAATAAAATGGCCCTGTTAGTACGTTTTAGTCAGGGTGGAGTAATAATTCAGTGCTGATAAGAGTGGAGAGAGAATAAAAACAATGGGGGGGGGGGGGGCAGTGGGTGGAAGCAAATGATAAGCCATTTATACCCACAAGGGTTGTCATTTCCACCCACACATCTTTTGACAACCCATTTCCAATATAAATGACTCACATGCGTGAGATAATCCTGCACTTTTGGTATTATGATTCATTCGTACAACGCTCTCAAGGATGTCTGGAAGTTTCGAAATGGCAGATTGTTTTATGCAAGACCATCCCTTAAACCACTAAAACTTGACAAGACAGACTCACTGAGAACGTACCATAGCATTGCATCATATTATCCCATAGTCATTGGATTGGTTTTCATGCGCTTCTTGTAGGATAGTTACCTTCATTAAGCAACATACAAAGACTAGTTAACTCTCTATGTATAGGGCTTCTTCAACTAAAGTGAAAGCACATGTACAGGTAAAGGTTTGCGTTATTTTTATTTGATTATTAAGCTAGAAAATAATATTTCAAATAGAGTTTGGAAAGGGTTAAAACGCATGAAAATGTGTTATTTTTTACTGGCAAGACCTGAAAGAACCTTGGCATTTCCTTGTTTTTTTTATATTGTACATTGGGCTGGTGCCATTTTAAGGAGGTTAATAAACTCATGTAAATTAAAAAAAAAACTGTACATACACTCACACTTCTATTGATTGCACATGTTTATTTGTATTGCCTGCATTACATTTGGTCTTTATTTGTGCACCAAACACTTTCTGTTGTGGCGACTACCTTAGCTAATGGGACTTTATGTAGTCACCGCTGTGTGTGCATGCCAGGGCTGTGGAGTCGGAGTCGGAGACATTTTTGGGTACCTGGAGTCGGAGTCGGCAAAAAATGTACCGACTCCAACTCCTACTAAATTTAAATGGAAATAAAAAAAAAAAATGTACTTCAAATGTCGCAATTAACAAACAGTCATAATGAACAACTTCTCTGCTATAAGAATAGATGTCGTGCGTAACATTACAGCGCCCACTGTGACCCGAGCCTAAAGGCCCCCACACACCTACCGAGTGGGGGCCGACAGGGCAGCTCAGATGAGCTCTAGACTGCAGCGTGATGACGTCATCACGCTGCTCTCCAGAGCTAACACCCTTTGTGTGCTGGCCGTTCACTTCAAGGAAGACGCCGGTCTCCATTGAAACTAACAGCATCGGCCAGAGATTATCGGACATGTCCGTTCTCTGGCCGGCCGAGCTGTAGGGCGACAGGGATCTGTCACCCCATGTGGGCACCCCCGATCGGCGACCACGCACGCCCATCGGTCAGCGGCAAAATGGGCCGCCTCTCGGTGCGTGTATGGCAGCCTTAACTCTCGCTGATAATGAAGTAAATGTGTTTTGCCGGACTAGAGACACTTGTATAAGTGAAGGGAATGGATCGCCAATAGTTCAGGACTGAAACTGTAAAACATTTGAAGAACCGCTGTAATTCAGCTGAGGCGACAAATACGTCATGATTAAAGTTGAAGCCAACAATCTCTACGGGATTCAAGGGAAATCATGAATCATGTTTGAAGTGCCCCTTCGCCCTGCCTCTTCTTGGAGCCTTCCACTGCCCTATCTTCAGCATAATATCAGAACACTAAAGCTTGGCACACACGGGTAGATCTGTAAAAAGATTTGAGTACAATCAATAAACTTGCGCGCTCACGGTGATTGATTGTACTCTAATCTGTTTACAAACCTACCCGTGTGTGCCTTCCTTCGGGCGGGATCAATAGAGCCGGCTCAAAGAAACTTGATTAAACGGAGTTCCAACATGTTGGAGAAACCCTAATCAATCTCCAATACTTTGCATGGAGACGTGAGTCTTAATAAAAAGTATTGGAACAGCTGCGGCTGCTGCCTTCTGCTCAGCCGTCGGCTGTCAGTGTGAAGGGGGGGCGGAGCCAGCACTCCTCACTCGGAAGCTGTGTGAGTGAGACAGCTGTACGAGACAGGCTGCTTATCCCTAGCTTGTGGCATGTTGTAAAATACACACTGCAAGCTGGGGATAACTGGTCCCCATTGAACAGGAATCAATGTGCCCATGTGGTGCACATTGATTTCCATTCAGTTGATTCCCAATCAATGACAGCGTGTGCCTAGCTTAAGGAAAAAGCAGCAGCATCTTCTGCCTGACTCCCTTTTTCTGCTTTAATTGGCCATCACAGTACAGTGTTGGTTTCCTGGCCAGTAGTTCTGTGGTTAATGTATGTTGCCTTCCTTTCCATAAATGGATGGATAAAATACATTAGCATATTACATACAGAGGAGTCGGAGAGTCTGAGTCGGAAGAATCAGAAACTGAGGAGTCGGGGAATTTATCGACCGACTCCACAGCCCTGGTGCATGCGCTGCAAGTGGCAGCAACACGTGCTCATAAGACATGTAGTTCAGGGAAAGAGCACTTGTATGGACAGATTTACACTTCACACAAAGCAAGTAAGGGGCAGAACTGGTAGAGGAAGAAACATGGAATATAAGTAACAAATGGGGTAAAAAGCTCTTCATTATATTTGGTAAATATAGCTTGTAGGCTGAAATCAATATTCTTCATAAGAGGGTTTAAATCCCTTTAAAGGAAAAAAATTGCAAAAAGGTAAACACGGGGAAAAAAAAATTGGGCACCCACTGCCTCTTCAGAGTCATCGGAGACACCAAAGAGGTGGAACCCAGAAGGATCAGTGGGAACGCTGACATTGAGAAACACCATCAGCTTCCTCTGGATAGGCAAGATTTCAAACAAGCTCTCCTCAAACTACACTTGGGGTTAAAGCTGGTGGGGAGTTAAGAAACTATACTTTTTAGTTAGGAGAAGCCTAACATTATTTTAGGAGGCATAAACTATACTTTTTGTGTTTTGTTGAAAGCCGCCTCACCAGAAACGTCATATAACTAGTAGTGATGGCCGAACTTCTTCCAGGTCCGTACGCAAACAGACGGACCGGACTTTTAACCTCCCTAGCGGTTGAGACGAACCCTGTTCGTTCACTGAACAGGGTCCTGTTAACCCCAGGAGAAGCCGACAGCGGGGAGACCCTATGCCTCCCCGGAAAGCTGCAGCAATTGTCTCCATCGCTGCAGCATTTCCGGGGTTGCGGCACCGCCCCGATCGCGTCACGGTGATGCGGATAGACCATAGACCTCCATGTTAATGGAGGAGCGCCGGCTTTCCCTCTCACGCAGCTGGTGTCAGTAATGACACCAGCTGTGTGAAGCGCTCCGGAGAGATACCGGAAATGACAAGCAGTGTCAGTGTTCTCCCCAGAGGAGATTGGCCGGGCGGCCCGCCCGGGAGATTTTGGTCCCCGCCCGGCACACAAGTCCTCCGCGGCGAGCAGCCTGACAGGCGGCGCCTCCCATTCTTCAGGAGCGCGCCACAGCCACTGAAAGACTCCGGCCCGCGGCACACTACCGGAGCCGCGGGCCGGAGTCTTTCAGTGGCTGCGGCGCGCTCCTGAAGAATGGGGAGGCGCCGCCTGTCAGAGGACTTGTGTGCTGCCGCTGGCCGGCAGCCTATCAGAGAGGCCGCCGGACCGGTGCAGGCGGCGCGATGACGTCATCGCGTCATGACGTCATCGCGCCGCCCGGCTGAAAAAAATTTCTGGGGAGAACACTGAGTGTATTGTGTACACTGCCTCGATTGCAGTGCGCTAGGAAGGGTAAAAAAGTCCAACGTCCACCTGTTCAGAAGGGAGATTCAAATTCCCTGCCTGTTTGCGGGGCACCTGGAAGCATAGTTCCTGGTTCCGATTGCCGGACATCACTTCCAGTTTTAGGAGCCGATTTTTCACTAGAAGACCGGGTGCTTTACCTGGTCTCTAGTGAAAAGATTCTTCCTCCGGCGAGATCTTGCTGATCCTGATCCTGTCGGTGGAAGAATAGCAAGCTCCCATACGGTTTGCCGACCAGAAGGAATACAAGCATCCGCCTTGCAGACTGCCATCACTACGAACAAGAATCCAGAGCCTCGGAGATACAGATTTCAGTATTCTGTTCCTATTGGATCATCATTGAATTTTTGCTTTCCCTGACATACAACAGGAAAATGAAAAAAACTGATCTCATCGAACACAAAGTCAATAGAGTAGTGATTGAACATGTCAGTAATTTTCGGTCAATTGTACAAGCATCTGATGGTTTTCCTTGCCATTTCTGATCTGTATCCAACGCTACTATGGAGCATGTACACAGGACATTGGAAAGCCATACACTGTTTGATAAATCGATCATTTTAAGTCGATCTAACGTAAAATCCATTCCCACACACCTGGTACAATCGACCAAAGTGACTGAAATTGAACAAATCTATTAAAAAACGACCAGACATATTGCTCGACCGTACAAAAATCTGGCATTTTTACTAGGTATTCCGATCTAGGTTTACAATCTTAATTAGGATGATATTTTCGATGGCAATTACGATTGTATTTGAAATCATAATTACGATCTTATTTGGAATGGAAAGTACGATCATATTCAGAATTTCAAGTACGATCGCAATTACGATCAAACGACGCATGCGCTCCATAATACGATCGTAAATAGATTGTGTTTAACCCAGGGCTGTGGAGTCGCTAGATAAATTCTCTGACTCCTCAGTTTCTGATACTTCCGACTCCTCTGTATTTAATATGCTAATGTATCTTTCTACATCAACCCCTTCAGTGCCAAGTTTCAAGTGAATAGAAACAATATTTTTGTGATTGTTTGGAGTGGAATAGATCTGCACAAGAAGAAAGTGAAACTAAGTGTGAGGCGGGAGGAGCATTCAGTTGAATAAATCTATTTAAATTGTTATTAAGGTAATGATTTTTCTCCTCCCTAAGTACAACAGAAAAGTTGTCCAAATATGATTAACCTAAACTGGGGATCAAAAAAACTAATATGAAAAGTTGTTATTCTAAAAATCGTTATTTACTTGCATTTTAAAGTTATACCAGCAAGAATTAGTCTTTATGTAGAAAACTATGATTTACATCAAGCCTTTCTGACTAGTGATTTAAATTGTGATTTAAATTGTGTGTTAAATCAGTTTGATCAAATCCACCCTGCAATATTGTACTCGATATATCAGTGCCAGCAACATTCCAATATTCTAAATATGGTTGTATTTGATTTTGAGGACATGCATGTAAGCAGTGCCCACTGTAATGACTTGTGAATAATCCTCTTGGACCCGCCAGGCAGAAAGTAAAAGGACTTTATAGGAGAGCAGGAGGTCTCTTAAACCTGTAATACAAATAAACACAACAGTACCCAGCTCAGGTCTGACGTAGAACGCCGGAGTTAAAATTAGAAGCATCTTTGTGTTTGAGAAACAAAGCAAGCAGACATCTATTTTATTACAAAACCCAATGTTAACTAATACCAGGCATGCTCAGGAGGTAATCTATCCCACGCTCTTTATAGGCTGTGTATTCGGATATTAACCCTTGTAAGGGACTGCAGGAAGCACGGCTAAGGCGGAACATGCTCATTCTACTGCAGGGTAGAAGAACAGACTGCATAGTCATCACATTTAACATGACAATATGATTATCCCTTCTAAAATAAGCAACTGGAGACTCTTCTAATATTACAAATAGACAAGTGTTACAGCCAAAAAAAAAAATGTTTATTAAGGACTTGTTTGGCTGTTTTTCATCAAATGCTTAAAGCTGAACTACAAAAAGAAAAACAATAACTTAAACTGTAGCTCTCTCCGTAGCAACAAAGGATAAACATCCAAATGCCATTATAAGGCTTTGGTCTAGACAAGGCCATGGTTTCTTAATTGATAGCACTATGTTGGCTGGACCCTACCAGCATGAGGGAGTGTTTAGGGAAGGTTGCAGCTGAGACACATATAAGAATTTGCAAAGTAAGTTTAGTTAAAAGCTTGCCATTGCATAATACCTGAATCTGATGCTTGTTTAGACGGCCATGCAGGAGCTTGTTGTGCTTTAACCTCCCTAGCGGTTGAGACGAACCCTGTTCGTTCGGTGAACAGGGTCCTCTCAACCACACGGGAAGCTGGCGTCGGGGAGACCCTATGCCTCCCCGTAAAGCTGCAACGATTGTCTTCATCGCTGCAGCATTTCCGGGTTGGCGGCACCGCCCCGATCGCGTCACGGTGATGTGGAAGGGGGCGGGGGGGCGGCACCATAGACCTCCATGTTAATGGAGGAGCGCCGGCTTTCCCTCTCACGCAGCTGTTGTCAGTAATGACAACAGCTGCATGTAGAGCTCCGGCGAGATGCCGGAAACGTATCAACGGCGCGATACGGGCGGTGCGCTAGGGAGGTTAATGAACACATTATGTCCCTTTATTCCTCCATGTTCTAGAGCATAGGTGCCAAATTTGGCCCGCTAAATAGTCTTGGCTTGCTGCAGATCAAACCTGTCAAGTATCCTGTTTTGGCCAGGAAAGTCACTTTTTTTCCCTAGGATTTGGAAATCTGGGTAAATTAGCCAGCCGTGATGGTCCAAATACCGGAAGGGACATCAGTGACGTAGGTTCCTGTAATTTTCCCTTAATCAAAAAGGAAAAACTTGACAGGTATGCTGCAGATTTGCTAGATTTGACTTCCTGGCATCACCCCTACTACCACACACAGTGATGTGGGCATACATGAACTACACACCCTGCATGGCACCGTTTATTTGTAGTCCATATGTGCCCCACACCTGTGTGTACAGTGTATGCAGAGTTATATACAAAAAAGATAAACCATTTACAAAAGGAGATCATCAATGTTAGCATCAATAGGCAGGGACCCGTTCTACGTTTATAGGCTTGTGCCTCCATTCATGGTCCCAGTCAGATGGATCCGATTTTAAACCAGGTCCATTGAGAATGCGCCGTTTCGTGGCCAGCCGCCAATGTGGGGACAAGCCCTATGTCAGAGTTCATACGTGTCTGTTAGATAGTCAATCTTTCAACCCTTAATTCATATAAAGTGCAGGGTATATATTAGTAGTTATGTTGTGCATGAAGCTATAAAACTTACATAATAAACCCAGCACTGTTACATCCCATGCTCCTCTATACAGAGACTTGTCCCTAGTTTCCGTAATGCTCAGTTCAAAGCACCCCCTCGCCCCACAAAAAAAAAAAAGAAAAAAAAAAAAGAGAACTATGTTCTAGAAAAGTCTAAGAACACAAAGCAGACATTTAATGCCTTGTCCTACAATATACTATTTTAAAAGTGGAGCTCCAGGTACACTGTTTAACACAGAACTAGAATACATGTATGGAACTTATCTGCTAAGGATTTGTTATTTTATCCAACTAGTACC
This sequence comes from Ptychadena robeensis, assembly GCA_036250615.1. Classification (NCBI taxonomy): domain Eukaryota; kingdom Metazoa; phylum Chordata; class Amphibia; order Anura; family Ptychadenidae; genus Ptychadena; species Ptychadena robeensis. The sequence continues at coordinate 8,273,746 of CM070039.1, forward strand.
AAAATGTACTCATTATTCCCAGAAAGCAGACATGGTTTAATGGCCTGACTTTTCTCAACTAGTTAAGCAATACAACCTAGTCATATCTACCCAAAGTTTTTCTATTCAAAAGGAGTTCCGTATCAGCAAATGTAAAGCAGGCCATACACGGGTCAGATTTTCAATCAATCGACCTAAAACAATAAAAAAATTTTAAGTCGATTGATTGAAAATGGAGTTTTGCCCACCTGGTTAAATCGACTTAATCTGATCAAAATGGAGCGAAAATTCAGTCGTTATTTGATCGGACTGGATGGTAAATTTTGATCGGTTGATTGAAAATTGGTTCGGTATTTTGAGAACCAAGTGTGGTCAACCAATTTTTGATCTATTTTTTTGTCAACACCCATAACTTCTGATTGAACTTTTTAATCGGACTATTTTTGATGGACATAGGTTATGTCAATTTAAGAAAAAAAAAAAGGATCAAAAATCTTGTACTACATATGGGGCATGATACAAAATCGATATACAATTTTATACCGACTTCAAAATTTATAGTTTTAAGACGATTGACTGAAAATCTGACCTGTGTATGGCCTGCTTTAGCAAAACGCACCATATCTAGGTAAGATAATCTACCCTCCTGAGTCCTTACCTCCCTGGATAGGTCTAACACCGCACTGGAATCAAGACATGTTAAGCTTTTACAAAATAATTATTCAATGCACACAAATCTGCACTCAATGGCTTTTTGTGTCTCTTTGGAATACAGCTTTACACACTGACTAACCAAACTGCCTCAAAAGGGACATTGTTCTTCAAAGTAATGGTTTAGAATTACAGAAGTCAGCATTTCAACCACAACAAGCATACTCTACCTCACTATCAGGCTCCAATATTCATCATCCCGCTTATGCAAAGGGGGTTCTAGCTGCTCTTTGTTATACTGCAGTGTTTACTGTGGAAAAATGTTTGATGAGGTTTCAAGTAAATATTACAGCCTCTACTTCCTTAGATTACATGATCTGAAGTAGTGCAGATCAGGGTCTGGTTGCTGGATTTCACTAGAGGAAGTGATGCAGCGAAGTGTTCTATATCCTTCCAGATGGAGGAGTGCAAGAATACAGAGAGGAACAACACACATGGCTACTCTGCTGTACCGAACTCTCAAGTGATAAAACTAGAAGAAAAAGCTTTCTAAAGTAGTAAACATGAACCTGGAAGCAACATTCTAAGTCAGGATAGGTGGTCACCTTCATGAGTTGCTTACAATGTTTGAAGAGCCCTGAATTTTAAAATAAAGAATTAGAATCATTTACGTAGTTTAAAACACACATCAGAAAAATTTAAAACACACACACAAAGTTCTTTGTTTAGCTGCAAAACAATTTCAGCACAAAATGACACCACACAAGCCTGAGGTACAGAAGAAAACGGTGGACCTAAGAAAGCCAGCATTCGATTTCCTGAATCCCTGGAGAATGAATATCTTGAAATAGCACCTTTAGAATTTATACTAAAAAAAAAGAAAAAAAAAAA
>CM070039.1:8290403-8301628 GCA_036250615.1 Ptychadena robeensis
GCAAATCCTGCTAGTCAGGACGTAAGGGGTCATTCCCCATCACTAGGGACCTTTTTCATCCCGTAGTAAGTTAAGGCAACTAGACTGCTATAGACACCAGGACATGAGTAAATGAGAAACGTCACAGACATACTAAAGCGATTTCTACATACTGCTGAGTGTGCTTGTGCAATGACCCTTGTTTAAGAAAGAAGCGAACAAGTAGCAGACAAACTTTCATTTCTCCCATCACACCCAAAGACTCTGCCTCCACCATACTAAACTCCACATTGTCCTGCTGTCAGTCTTGTTTACATTATACATCGAAAGCTTATAAAAGCAAAAGAGTAATAAAAAAACATTAAAAAAAGAGCCAACAAATGAAAAAAAAAAAGGAAATGCAAACAAACCATGCTTACAAAAAATGCAGAATCCACTAGAACTCAAATCATTGCACCCAGGTGAATCATTATTATGGATAGATGTGAGTGGATATAAAAGTTTGAAGTGCACCATGAACAATGATGATAATCCCCAAACTGATTGATTGATTACCTAGAGAAAAGTGTGATCAAAAAGTTTGCCTGCCCCAGGAATAGCATCAGACTTGACTTGTGGGCCTCAATGGTTTTTAAATTTGATAGAAGGGTTGGACAAAGAACCTGTAATGGCCACTGAGTCCCATGTCCTCCCAGCCTGGGTGGGAAATTTAAACAAATTAATATATAGAAGAAAAAATCTTTCTTAAAAAGGCAGGGGCAAACAACGACCTCTAGAAGGAGACCAGAACAATTATCTTTTAGGCACCATCTCTACTCATTGTAGGAAAAAGGCTGAAGTGCATCTTGACACCAAGGTGATAAAGGGCCGAATTAAAACAGTAAATGGCTGGATATGGCCCACAGGCCATAGAGGAAATAATTCCCAGATTTGCATACCTGGTAGCTTTGGCAGGTCCCACATGTGAATCCAAACCCAGAGGAACCCGGCTCCCATTCCCTCTGGAAGTGCTGCATTCTGAAAAGAGGAACCCGGACATAAAGAGTGTCTGGGTTATACGCCTCCCCTCAGAATCACCAGCGGGTAATTCCACTGATTGCACCAAGTTCTCGTCTCTAGTCACCCACTATCTGTCCGGGGAAAAGGGAAAAGAAAGAGTGGAGAGAATTTCTGAAGATAAGCTAATGTTCAAGTCTGCCACTTGGGGGGGGGGGGGGGGGGAGTGCTCTAACCCTGGCCCTATGAGTGCACTGGGTTAAGCCCCCCCATACACTTTTAGATCATTCCAAAGCCACCTCTTATATAGCAGGGCAACAAATGTGTTAGATTCCCGAACAATCGTTCATCGTGTGCTTTCCTTTCAATCAATCATTCAGGAAATGAACGCTGCCCACTTTGAGCATTCGATCCTGCTCGAAAGAAATGTTGATCGAGCAGGGATTGAACATGTTGGCAGATCGTTGTTGTTTAATTGCCATTACCCTGGATTTCCATCCAAAGTATCAGTTGGGGATAAATTCCCCAGGTGGTGCGCATCGATTCCTCGAATTATTGTTGTGCAATGGTTCGGCAACTCTTGCGTCACAACACTGCGACTGACCGCACAACCATCGCCGGGGAATCGAACAGTGTAAGGCCCAGGTGCCCTACCTGCGGCCCAGGGGCCGCATGTGGCCCTTTGGGTGTTTTTTGGCAGCCCCCCTCAGTCTTCCACTTGAGGCCCCCAAACCTAACTATTAATACATATGGCACAGAACTCAGCTGTCTGCCGAATCAAAGGTTATGTGCCCCATCAATACAATCAATGGCTTTGAAGCACATAACCTTTGATGATATACATGACACAAAATGTGCATTACCATACAACTGTGTTCCCTAATGCTTGTATCATTTATAACAAATTTTGTTATTTAAAAAAAAATGTTAAATAATGTCTTCTAGCTATACCTGCTGTAATTTTTGTCATTAAAAAATGCTTATACACGTCAGTACAGATTGAAAATGTTATGTGCGGCCCTTAAGTGATGCTGAGGGCCGCACTTGTGGCCCTCCATATCAACTCAGTTGCCCACCACTGGTGTAAGGCAACCTTTAGATGACAAAGTGGGAACAAATTTGGAGAATAGTTGGTCATACAAATACTATATATAATCTCATAGAATTTGACACAGCACTTTTCCTCACAGTAGAGCTTCCTTTATAGAAAGAATAAAGTCATTAGCTAGGGGGGGGGATAGAAGAAAATGTGTAAATGGCAGCTCATGGTTTTGATTTTAACATTCCTTTACCTAAGAAATGCTAAAAATGGATATGTGACTGCATACTTTTATTGAAACAGAACACCCCACAAATTTCTTTAAAGGTGTGTATTTTACAAGGAAAATTTAATGTGAGCCTGAGGGAAAAAACACCGGGAGCTTATGGACAAAAGCTAACCAGCTTTCTAAAAGAAATACGGATAACAAAAAAATAGATACGCACACAAAGCTCCCCGTTTACATAGACCCTTAAGCCTGCCATACACACGCCGATGTGTGTAGCAGACTAGTCCCGATATCTTTCCGGGAGGCTAACGTGATGACGTCATCACGTTAGCCTCCCGTTGCATTATGGGGCCCCTTCAATCGGCTGGGCACCCTTTGTGTGCCGGCCATAAGCTGCAATGAAGACGCCGCTTCATTGCAGCGTATGGCATCGGCTTTCATCGGCTCCCATCAGCCAGAGAAGATCGGACATGTCCATTCTCTGGCCGGCAAGTGGGGCGACAGGGATCTGTCGCCCCATGTGGGCACATGCCGATTAGCGGCCGATTTTTAACCTGACCGACGGCGCGAGCGCGCACGCCCGTCGGTCAGATTAAAAATCGGCCGCTTATCGGCATGTGTATGGCTAGCATTACTGGTGCTCCTGTGTCTTATATGGGAATGTTGTACACCAGTGGTGCCCAACTGAGTTCATATGGAGGGCCACAAGTGCGGCCCTCAGCATCACTAAAGGGCCGCACATAACATTTTCAATCTATACAGACTTGTATAATCAATTTATAATGAAAAAAATTACAGCAGGCAGAGCTAGACAACATTATTTATGTTTTCATTGATACTTCAAGCTTTAGGGAACACTGTAGTATGGTAATGCACATTTTGTGCCATATACATCATTATGTGCATCATATATATAATCAAAGCCTTTTCTCAGGTTCTGTTCAACAATATATATCACCCCCGTTCATTGATGGAAAAGTGGGAGCATAGGAACTCGCCTGTCTGCTGATCCCCCTGCCAACACTAAAGCGGGAGAGGCAAGGGACTTGCTCAGGTACCATCTGGGTCACATACTCCTAACATGTAAGTTTATTGCCTCTCCTCCTCTTTCCACTCTAAGAAGATCCCAGACAAGGAACTGTGAGTTCCTATGCCCAATGCATTAATAGTTAGCTTTTGGGGGCTGCAAGTAAAGGACAGAGTGGGGCCGCCAAAGAACGCCCAAAGGGCCGCATGCTGCCCCCGGGCCGCAGGTTGGGCACCTGGGTTGTACACAATCTGGCTGCATCTCTCAAGATGGAACAGCTTCCTTTAACCCTGTTTGCTAATAAATGTCATCTAGGCAATTCCCAATATGAATTCCAATATGGAACAGCTAGGTATTTGCATTTTATTCATAGCGCAAGAGTGATGCCGAAGGGGGCAGGAGGGCGGCGCCATAGACCTCCATGTTAATCCTCCGCTCTCCTCTCCACACGTCGCCGGCGTCTATTTGACGTCGGAGGTGTGTAGAGGGCTGGGCGGAGATTCGGCAAGCACGGTGTACTCTGCCGCGATTGCCGGTAAAACTGCTTTTTGTGCCATAAAAAATGACGCGAAAAGCTGAAAACGGCCAGAGGCTTTAATAACTAATTTCTATGAAATTTGGCAATACTAGAGTGTTGTTCCGTGTTAGCCATCTATAAATATAGAGAGTTTGGAGTTCAAGTGATACCGTTTATTGGCTAACTGAAGTCATTAGAGAAGCAAGCTTTTGGGATGTCGCAGATCCCTATAAATGTGAGCTTCTAAAACCAAGATTGTATTCGCATGAAGAATGGATCTGATACATCCCGAAAGATGACTTCTCGAATGACTTCAGTTAGCCAGTAAAGGGGATCACTTGAACTCCAAACTCTCTATGAAATTTGGTGAAAGACTAAAATTGTATTGTGTGACTTTGGCTATGTTTCCATTATAGGTCAGGACCCCCTCTGCTAAGCGTATAACTTGGCGGGGATCCGGACGTAGCACATAGGCTCGGCGGACGCTGTGTCTTAACTGCGTCGAGCCACTCCACTGATGCAAGGCTCAATGTAGTCGAGTATGTTGAGCCTCTGTAAATACAGCATCCGCCGAACAGGTAAGTCTATGTGGTACATCGGCATCACCACCAAGCAATACGCTTAGCATAGAGGGTCCCAACATATAATGAAAACAAGCCCATTATCTTACAACCCGCCTACCATACACAGTATATTGATTCAGTGACTTCCACACACACACAAAACCTTTTCATATGCTTTATGCTAAGTATATAGGACACATGAAATTTTACACAATCATGTGACGTCTACATTACCACAAACCCATGAAGTCCAATTACATAAGCAGGAGCTATTTGTATTCCCATCAGCCTCTAAATGCTGCCCTTAGTATTGTGACCCAAGAAACAAAACTTTTTCACATAACTCTGAACAACGTAAGCGCTGAGACACCCTGACAGGTTGCTAGGAAGTTAAGTCCGACACAAAGCAACAAATTGACAGATCTGGTTCTTGTGCTAATACACAAACCAAACAGTCTCCAAGACGAATCGGACATTGCAACAAGCTAGTGGTCCTGGAACTTGATAGTTTTATGTGAAAGCTTGCCACAACTTGTAATATTCATCAGCCAGCTTCACATACATGCTAGGTATTTCTGATTTTCCCAGTGTAACGTGACAGAAAGCAGTTGAACACATTTAACAAATAATGTATAGCTCAAAAGGTAGCATGTCGTCAGAACAGGCAGGCAGCCACTTCAGACCTCCAGCTAAATAGATTACCCATCTATCCTTGACTTCTAGAAGAAATTCAGTGGTGCAGGACAAGCATGCAGCATGTGAAGGCAGATTTCTTCATCTGTGATTTAGATCTAATTTAAAGTACTATTTATTTTAATGAAATCCAGGCAGCTGGTTATTCAAGAAAAAGTGTAGTAAAGAAGCCTACAAGATTTCCTTTAAACAGATGGTGTATCAAAAGAAAACCAGTAGAAATATAAGTGGTAAACTGATAGTAGGCTGTAACCTTAAGGAAAAATAGCATTACACTACACACTGGAAACATTTGCTGCTATTGCCTGAAAATGCTTTTTATCTGGCTGTCACATCTTCCAATCTGAATGCAAAAGCCGTCACCAGCCAACCAAAGCTATCAACATTTGTTCTGGGTTAGAAACCCTGGATGAAAACTAACAGCCACATAACTACAAAGTCACAACCCAACACACGCATAGCTTGACTGAACACAATTGGATGACTGGAATCACATTTTGAAAGCGTGTCAATACAAAGTTCATGTTACAAACTGGCCAGGATAGACCCCAAAAGTTTTCATGAGTATGACATAAGCACAATGGTAAACATAGCAATAGAGTTGGCAACCTTCATCAAAGGTTGAAGCAGGTAACAGTTGAAACCTAACGCCAGCTTAAACAGCAAAGTCTTAAAGCAGTGATTCCCAAACTGGGGGGCGGGAAGGTATTCCAGGGGTCCGCCGGCCCTCATTCATAACATGTGTTTGAATAGGGAGGGGGGGGGGGGATAATGTCCCTAAATAGAAAAGGGGGGCCCTGCAAGGAAAGTTTGGGAACCGCTGGCTTAAAGTATGAAGCTTTATTAAAGAAAGTTTGGGTCTAAAGCCTACATGCATGGATCAGAGGGTGAGCAGTGAAAAGAGTGAAATTTGGCCACTGATGAAAGCTGCCAACCTTGAGTGAACACTCCCTGTCACTCCAAACAGTGATCAGCCAAAGAACAGATAGGTCTGTTTTTATTTTTAATCATGTGATGATTTAACATACAATAACTACAGAAGGGATTCAAAAACACAAATCTAACATGGATAAGGTATGAAATCTAGTAGCATACACAATAATGTGCACACCTGTATAGTTACAGCCATAGGATCCTGTTATGTAAGTATCAGGTTATGTGCATATTCACAGGCGGTTTGTGCACCACAAATACAGATGACATTACATGGGCCAATGTCTTCCCAAAACATTTTGAAAAAATGATCCCTTCATGTGTTTGTTCACCCCCCAAGACTGACTCAGAACAGCGATCTAGAAATGTTTGTGTGTGAGAAAGAAATTTCTGGCTATGTTGGATGAGCACATTAGCCTGTACTTGCTTAGAAAAGACATGACAAAGTGTAAGTAAACACACAGGATTACAGGTTCCTGGAAACCCACCTTAGACCAGGACCTCCACTTACAGTATACAGCAGAGTTGTAGACTTATTTCCCACAAGGCAAATGATATCAGAAAAGGCTATAGCAATCTGCAGACCTGTACACAAGGTCCATTATATAAACTGTATTTAGAAGCAAAAACAAGTGAAAACTTACTTCGGCAAAAGACTACAATAAGTCACATGCTTTGCCTTTAATCCCAAGGTTTTTCCCCCACTAAGCCTATCCACAGGGTGAGAAATAAAGGGCAGAGCATTGCCAACACACATTACATAAGGATAACTTAACCTGACAATGAACACAATCCACAAGTCTGTACAGGAAGATCTTCTACCATTAAAAAGGTTAATTAAACCCATTAAGTGTTCCAGTGGGTTGTGTGTGACTAATTGTACTACCTTGTGCCTTTACTCTACATGTATTCAAAACAAGACATGCAAGCAGATGAGCTTTGCCCTCCAGACAAGATAGTTGTATGTAGTTATTAAATATCCAGTATGTTGGAAGATTGAGAGCCCTTACTACGAAATTCAGAACTTTTGGCTTATTTATATAAATAAAGACCCAAAGATTGGCTATAAAAGTTTAGACTGCACAGAGAAACTCCAACATGTCTGTCTTTCAGAAAACAGCAATCCTCTTCCCCATACCATTTTTTGTGTCAATTCCCTTCAAAATTAAGCATTTTTGCAGAAAAAAGAAAGGCTGTATGTAACAGCTGCTGCTTTGGTTTTACCACATTGTTGCACTCACTTTAACCCATTGACTACCCAATCTTACCCAATGATTTCCAAACCGTTTGGCTGCTTACAAAAGAGATCCTACATGCCATAAAAGCATCAATTACACAGGACTCCTTTGCTGCAAACCTAGAATGTATTCCTGGAAATACATCTACAGCACTGAACAGCCTGTTCCCCTTCCATGTACAATACGAAGAGAAAGTGCACTTACCTTCAGCTCCGAGGGATAAGTCATCTTCAAAACTGCTGCCATTTTTTAAAATCATTCCTGGGGGGAAAAAAATGCACCATGAACACTCAGTCAGGACTGCCACATGTTTTTCTTGTTACTGTATCTGATGCCTGCAGCGTACTGAAGGTCAGTGTTCAGCTGAACTAAGCACAGTTCAAACAAGAAAAAAAAAAAAAAACTGGCTGCTCATGGAACATGTTTCACTTCCGCACTGCAAAGATTGAGTCAAGAAAAAAAAAAAAAATGATAATCATGATCATTCCCTGCATATCCAGACTTTACTTTGTACCATGGTCTTTCTGTAGAAAGGCAAAACAGGTGGGGTAAATTGACCTACATATTCTGCAAACGAATAAAAGTATAAAATATAATCTGTAGTTATTCATATTATCCAGGCATCAGAAGTATTCTAGACTGGTGCCTGCTTATAAGAGTAATGTCCAACTCCCTAATCACACACTTCCTAAGCCAGCCATAGACGTGTGTCGATTTAGAGGTCGATTTTCCTACGATCGATGCTGCCCACATGGAGCAAGTGATCCCGATCGTAGGGACCAGGGCCCCCAACCTAAGTATTCAGCAGGAATCTATGTTTGCAGTGGTGCGCATCGATTCCCAGTCTGATCGCCAGATGCTCGAGTGCATGTGCAGTCCGTGGATCTATAGACAATCTCCATGCCTATGACCAGCTTTAGGGTTGGTACTGTTAAGGCCATATATACACCTAAATGTTCAGAAGGTTTTAAATAATGTAGGTACATTGGTAAGCAATTTGTCTGAATGAACTTCACATCTGAGCAATTTGCATTACGTTTTAACTTAAAAATCAATTAGTAAAAAGGAATTGGTTTTTAAATGATCAACCAGATCAAACAGAGTAGACTGAACTAAAGTGATCGAACATAGAGAAAAAAAAAAGTGAGCAGTGATCGGACATTTTGTTAAACTTCAGACAATCCTTAAACCTCCTGAGCGTCTTGCCCAAATTATCTCGGGTTGAGTTTAAATGATCATAAAACTCAACCCGAGATAACGGAGGGGCAGACTCACCTGTCTGCATGATTCTAAGCATCGCTGTATATGCCTATCCTTCCGGGTCCGCCTCGATTATGTAACATATGACACAAAAGGGGCAAAAGGAAGGAGGTGCCATAGATCTCCATGTTTATAGAGGCGCGCCCATTTTTCCCAGCACGATTTGTAATCGGGATCTCTCAAAAGCAGAAAATTGAGGCGGCTTTTAGTATGCTCCGCCGCAATCGCCCATACTTTTTTAAAACAGCGCCACATGCGCAATGCTCAGGAGGTCAAGCAGGTTTTTCAACCGATTTGTATCAGATGGTGCTATGGAGCATACGCACAGGTCTTTAGAATGAAATCAATAGTTTTGAAATCGATCACAATGTGTACTGGTACAATCAATCGATAGCCGATCAATTGAGCATAGGTTATGTGTTTAGTTTGTGTGTATTGCTAGCTTACGCCCATTTCACACTAGCCGTCATTTTTTACTGGTCACAGATGAGTTATGCTACCATGTCCATACTTGGTAGTAAAACCCTGCATTTCTACATTGCTCTTGTATCTCCCATACAAATGCATGGAAGACTTTTGCGCTCTGGCCCCAAAAATGCCTACTGCAGGGCTTTACCACAAACCTCAAAGGGGAGGCAGTGTGAAAGACACAACAGGTTTCCTATAGAATCCCGTGTACCTCACGTTATACAAGCCACGGCTAGTGTGAAATGGCCCTTAAGGATTTATTAAGGCAGTGTATAAAATGAACATAAAGCATATAACTTTTATATATAAATATAAAAACGCACTGCAAAATGTGAATTCAGACGAGGCGACTGCCCTCAGGTCTTCACAAAGGAGCACAATCACTTCTTTAATGGTGAAACAAAGAGAAAGAAAAAAAGCTCAGTCCACTGCAGATAGAGTAATAAACCAACAGGCATTAACCGTTTACATCATTATTAGGCTATGTTCCCACTTTGGCGATCAATTGCCTGTGTAATCGCTGGTGGGCCATCATCCATTCATGTCTATAGGAGCAATCGGGGAAAAAAAAAAAAAAAAACACATGCGGTCTTATCAATGGGGCAAGTCCATTCAAAATAGTGTAGGCGATTGACAGCAGGCGATTAATCGCCTAAGTGCCGTGTAGAAGCGTTGCTGGTGTATCACTAAATTTCAGATTTTAAGATCATAAAAATCAGACTCATTTTGCCGTTCACAAATATTTTGATGTTATGACAGCCGCTTTAATTCCTTGTATACAAGGCTGACATTCAGACTCTGGATTAGCATCAGTGTTTCAGTTGTGGGAAAATCTGCACCTGCGTTGCTGTTTAAACGTAAGCCAGAGACGCGTTCCCTTTTGTATAGCATGCTGTACAAACAGCTTCCATTAATTGCACCGTTGGCAAACATATCAGGCAACACGCACAACAGTCACTTACCCTTCGGAAAGCCTGTTGGATTGGTCTGTTCATCCAGGGACGCTCCCAGAGGCGTTCTGAAAAACCACAAGTTTACCCAATTTAGTCTAGTACTCAAGAAAAAATGGTTTCACATCCTTCCTCTGTTAATACAAAGACAGAGATAAAAAAAAAAAAGAAAGGGCGGGGGACAAACATTTCTGTAGAAACAGCAAATTGGGAAAGACTAAAAGAAGAAGAAAACCGTGTTCTCTAAACACGCATATACATGTTAAATAAATCTAACCGCATTGGGGTTACATTCCTTGTTTCGGAAATGAATGCTTTTGAATATCTAATTTAGAAAGTTATTTAACTTTCATGTATTAATATAAAATCATACATACACATGTATTGCAGGCATGTGTCTGCATTTGTTCTGGAATAAGAAGCAGTCTTCATATGTGCACCAGGCACTTCCTTTTCTGTGGTTGCTACATAGCTATTGATATTGTATAGAGACCTATATGTAGCCACCCCATTGCCCTGCTTTATGTGTACTACTGGATATGTAGTCCAAGACAGTGCTCCTAGCTCTGGGGGCCCTATGCAAGACCGCATCGCACAACCCCCCCCCCCCCCCCCCCCCCCCCCCCCCCCCCCCCCCCCCCCCCCCCCACCAGAGGGAAGAGAGGACACATCGCACCACACTGCAGCAACTAAACCAACCCAACCCCCCCACCAACCGGTCGAGGGAAGAGAGGATATATCGCACCAACCCCATAGGGCCCCCCTAGTGGTCGTCCCCAGGCCCCTATGTCAATGCATATTTCAAGACATGGCCCTGGTCCAACAGAAGAAGTCCTTGCCCGGAAAGGTATGTTTTGGGCGATACTGGCACAGGAAGTTATAAGAAGGAACATGGAGTAATAAATGGGGGAAAAGTTACTTTTTCTAAAAATAAATTACCCTAACTTATTCAGTTTCTATTGTAGACTGAAACAGTAAAGGAGGCCATACAAGCGTTGATATTTTATTTCAATTGACTTAAAGAGAACGATAAGTCTACTGAATGGAATTTGATGGCACCTAACCTAGTTGTATTGACAGCGAACAGGAAATTGATTGAAAAATGATTGGACATGTTGGTAAATTTAGATTGAATCTGTAAAAAAATCAAAAGGGGTTTAAATACAAACTATAAACTTTTGCTTTTGACCAAAATCGCTTTTTGATCCAACGTCCAAAATCCAATCAAAATATCGAAAACTATGGTCGATCATCCAAAAATCGATCGCCTGGGCTCATCAGGAACGCTAGTGAGGTTAATCTGAAACTGTGTAGTATGAAGGGGGGGGGGGGG
>CM070039.1:8351456-8362337 GCA_036250615.1 Ptychadena robeensis
TTTTTGAAAATAATTTTTATTAAAGTTCCAAACACATAACATACAGCAGTGCCCATGCATAATACCCAAAGAAGAGTTTACAGATGGACCGCCATATACAAACAGTGGGTAGACGGAGCCCTGGTGAGATGCGGCTACTCCATCGAGGCGCCGGAACCGGAAGTTCCTTCTAAACATATTTTGCTGTGACAAATTACCTGTGCAGGAAAAGTTTATCCATGGTTGAAGTATTTATAGCTGCAGGGGAGGGCACAGCAAGGCCATTTCATCTTTCTTCTATGATTTCATAACTCTTCTTTATCCGAGTCCTTGAGGATTTCATGGAAGTGAAAACACTTTCTCTGGGCACGTTTTTATTGAGCAGATTAGACATTTTAAAAGACAATACATAAAATAAAAGAGTTTTACTATCCATATTTTCGTCTAGTTCCACAGATGTTATCAATAGAACAAATCTGTGATTTATTTATACACATACAGAAGCCACGGAGGGTATGTTGCTCTGTACAGCTGTTTGCTTTCTGGATCAAAAAAAACTTTTTTTTTAACGTTGATTGCCAATTTTGTAAACACAACAGTTCTAGCACAGTGTATCACATATTCTACCTTATGCCTATAGTAATTGCAAAGTGTAAACTTTTCAACAGGCATGTTGTAGGGTAAATTTACCTCATGGCCTGTGATTGCATTTGTGCCACTTTGTGCAGCATTTGCAAATATTGTGCATGTGTGTTTTCGATAGTTGAAAGCCATTTTAACCCTATGGATTAATTGGAAAAAGCCATATTAACCCCATAGACAACTGGCCAAAAAACATGATATTCCACCAGGTAGTTGCAGTTTAAGGTTAGTATGGAGCGACAAATGAGTGGCTCCTAACCAATTATCTGAATAATGTCCACATCAGATATGGGTTTTAAATTCCACTTACACCAACCCACATTTTAATCGCGTGCGGCAATCACGGCTGATCACCTCTATTTAATTGAATGGGCTTGTGAACACTTCAACTAAGGGCTAAGATCGGGTCTGATCGCAGGTCATGGGCAACTGATCGCCCCCTGATCGCAGCCATAGACTTATAGGCGCGGTTAAAATCGCTTGTCACTTTAACCACGCCCAATCACTCAACCGCAATTCTAATTTCGGGAGCATGAGGGATATCATTGGGTGCTAGCTCCCGTGCTGTGATTAGAATCGCCTATGTGGGAACATACCCTTAGAGTTGCCCAGAGATTTTGGGAAACAAGTGCTTCGCTTCTTGCATGACAAATGGAGATTGCACCTAAAATGTCTTTATAAGGTATTTTCAAGGAACAATAAAATGACCAGAACAAGAAACCCAACAGTCCAGGTAACCAACACTATTATTATTATTATTAACATTTATTTATATAGCGCCAGCATATTACGCAGCGCTGTACAATACATTAGAGTGGAGATACAACACAATATAACACACAGGTACAGGTAATGACACAGGAGGAGTAGAGGACCCTGCCCGTTTGGGCTTACAATCTAATAGATTCCATACAATAGTATCACAGGCTGGGTAGCAATACACCATCCAGGCTTACAGTGCAGGAAGTGTAGGTGTCACAGGTATAGTAAATGACCTGGACTGGCACTCTAGATCTCCCTAAACCAGCAGGAGGTGGACAAAATCCTGGCATTGATTAAATTATAGTAGTGTTGACAATAGTGTTGAGCGAGAATATTCGAAATTCGAATATATTCAATAAATATCTGACATTAGAGAATTTGTAAAATTTAGCGAATGTGCGCTCGGATATTCGCAATGGCAGATATTTGTCATATTATGCTTCAACCTTGTTTACCAGCATACATTGGGCATATTTGTGCACATTGTGACTGGATACGCACAATACGCACAGTGCTTGTATTGGCGAGTTTACCGAATGAAGAATAGAAACTGTAAAGCTGGTTCGCGAATCTTTGTGAACAGCCACGCGTGATGTAAGGCAATACAATCCAGTCCAATCCAATTTATATGCATTTCCAATGTTGCTTTATATATGGTATTGGAATATACCATATGACGCTCAACACTTGTTGACAACAGTGGTTATGTTTGTACCTTCTGCCTATTTGGCAGGATTGCATGGCGAGGATTAAATCTTGTATTTAGTAAAATATGTTTCTTTGACCAGTAAATGTTTGGTGAAAGCCACATCCACAGTTACCTCTGACCTACCTCTTACCTCTGAGCTATCACAATGGTGGAGAGGAGATACAAAAGTCGCCATGTTTATTCCTCTGTTCATGCAAGGCTGCCAGATATTTGTTTTCAAAGAAAAAAAATCTTGTTGGCTTGGCTTGTGACTTATTTGCCCTTCCAAATTGTATGTGTGAGAAGCTGATTTTTCTAAAAATAGAGGAAGAGCAAAGAGGAAAATTCAGGATTATCTCATCATGGATATTGAGAGATGTTCAACCTAAATATTCGGCTGCTTCTCTGCTGGTTGAACCAATGGTTGTTATTACTTGAACGTATTATTTTCGCTACAGTACTAAGAGTTTGTACTCTAGCAAGAAAGTCAGCAAATTGAAAACCCTCTTTGTAAGGGTGCCCATACCCATGTAGTTAGACAGAACGAAAACAAGTTACCACATAGTGATTTGTAAAAAAAATGATCTTTCTTAGTGCCATTAAAAAAACTAAAAACAAAAAAATCACAATACAGTAAATGATCGAGAAGTGTACTTTGTCAGAATGTCTATATGTTTTTCCCATCCTGGCGTCCTCAGGACAAACAAAGGCCTTGTGTAGTAGGTTTGGGTAGTGATGAGCGGCATAGGCAATATTCGAATTTGCGATATTTTGCGAATAATTTTACTAATATTTGATTCTATATTCGCGAATATTCGCTGCGCGCGCAGATTCGCCATTATAATCGCCTAGTAATTACCTTTTAAATGAATGGTCACTATGTTCGCAATCCATGCCCATAAGCATTCCAATGCGAATATTCGAAATTGCGAATATCCGCAAAATTTCTTGAATAGCCAATATTCGCCTAATATATTCGAAATTTGAATATTCGAGCTCAACACTAGGTGTGGCCTGGAGGCGGGCCTTATGCTACCTGGTGGGGGGAGGGCATGGATGAGGGGTACATGCAGATGGAGCAACAAACAGGCTGAACCTCAATGGCAGAAGCAGAAAGATCTGAGGGGACAGAACTGGACGGTGAATTCTGATTCCCTTAAATTAGTGGAGATTGGTTAAAATTCTCGGTTGCAAGAAAGAAATGTGAAAGAAAAATGTAATCCTCTAAAGCAGGGGATACACGTATAGATATGGGCCAGATATCCATGCAAAGCATTGTCGGAGCTGGAGACACGATGACGTCATCACCCTGCTGCTGGGAACCTCAAACAGCTCCTATATCGAGCTGCGTATTCCCGGCTTAAGAGAACTCCACATAAGAAACTCATTAAGCTGCTATGTGCACCCAGCTCCGTCCCATGGGAGTGTCTGTATTAGTAAACGCGGTGGACGACACACACTTGGCCAGATATCCCTCTGTCATCTCAGATAGAGTGTATGTACTTAATTTGGAGGATTCTGAACAATATAACGCCCACCTTGCCTATCTTAAATCCATAACTTCTGAAATTTGTCAATGCATCGGGTGGCACAAATGTAACTTTTCAACATTACCCAATGATGGTTAAATCTATCATTGTTGGTAATAATAAGAGATTTGACACATACCTTCAGAGCCTCATAATTAGAACTTGGAAATGAGCCAGGCTTCTAGGCAGTTAGACACATCATCTACAAAACAAAACGTCTTTATGTAACTTGGCATGCCTTAATCATAGCTGCAGTAATTACCAGCATAACCATCCATTGCCTAAAACAGTCACAATCTCCTTGGAATGAAGAATGCTAAAAAAGGAATGTGCAGCAACATGTTAGGATTCATTGAAAATGAATAAAATATCTATACGTAGAAGACTAGAACTATTTCATGCACTAAATATTCACTATGGTTCTCACTGTCCATTGAGAACATTTAGGAAACCGGCAGTTAATTACAATATTTTTTGTTTCTGTGCTTGGAGTTTAGGACACAATTACATTTTTAATATTTGCTATCTTCTATGAATAAACAGAACTGAAAGGATTCTCTAATGCCTAGGTGCCCAACCTGCGGCCCGGGGGCCGCATGCGGCCCTTTGGGCGTTCCCCAGTGGCCCCCCGAACCTACTGTTAATGCCTACGGCATAGGAAATCACCTGTCCTCGCCCAGGATCTTCTTTGGTAGGAAAGAGGAGGAGACGGACTCTCTCTGGCTGAGCACATGAAAGTCAATCAGCAAGCCAGATAGTGCCAAGTCCCTCACCTTACCAAGCATATCCCGTTCTAAGAAGATTAGTGCCTATGCTCCCACTATTTCACCAACGAATGGGGGATTATTGTATGTGGCACATAACCTCAGAATAGGGGGATATAACCTTTGAATCAAAGGTTATGTGCCCCATAGATATCATCAAAGGCTTTAGAGATATCTGTGAGGCACATAACCTTTGAGGATGTATATGACACAAAATGTGCATAACCTTAATACGGTGTTCCCTAATACTTGAAGTATAATCAAAAACAAGTTTTGTTATTTAAAAATGAAAAATAATGTCTTCTAACTATGCCTGCTGTCATTGTTTCAGTATAAAATGCTTCTACCAGTCAGTAAAGATTGAAAATGTTATGTGCGGCCCCTTAGTGATGCCGAGGGCCGCACTTGTGGCCCTCCATATCAACTCAGTTGCCCACCACTGCTCTAATGTCTGTTGTGCAATGCAGATTCATAATGTTGGCTGTAACTGGAGCACACAGTTCTCTGGAAGGGTTAACCATGATGTGTTATTACATTTAAATAAAATATTTTTGTTTAGTGAAGTAATACAAAAATATAAATGTATATACTACACTTTTTATGGTGACTCTTTATCAGGGCTTTATATATATAAATTAAATAAATGGGTTACTATTGGCAGGTACTTTCATTAGCAGCTGCTTCCTGTAAGCCAGTGGTTCCCAAATGTCCCTTGCAGGGCCCCCTTTTCTATTAAGGGACATTATCGAGCTGCCCCCCCCCCCCCTTCCTATTCAAACACAGGTAAAGAATGAGGACCAGCGCCCCCTGGAATACCTTTACTGATCATTAATCTCCCATGTTCTATGGGTAGGTTATGTGCTTGGATGCATACATAGATGTATTAAGAATAGTGCTAAAGGCCTGGCTGAGGAAGGGGCTTGGGAGGCCATGTCCAATCTTGCCCTTGACCTCTAATGCCCTGTATATATTCATTCATTGATCCATCAGGATGGACTCCTCAACAACCGTCTTAACCCCGAGACTTTAACCTTGGAAAGTGGTAAGGATAATTTGCTTACAGCTCTGGCTCAGCAGTCTCTCTAAGAGGGTAGAACTCCATTTGAGGGAATGCTACTCCTCACTTGGTAGACTGGACACCGGTCGTGGTCACTCAGGGAACAGGAATTTCGTGGCCTGGTAGCTTTGGCTGCTTGGCCCAATGGTCCTTGCTTCCAGGGTACCTGAAGACTGTTTTTATGAGGAAGAATGCAGCAGTCATCCCCTTCACTCCATAGAAAATAATGAGTCCAGTGTGTGCAGAGCTCATCTGTTTTCTGGTCACTGGGAATGATCAAAAAACACCAGGTTTAAAGTGTGTACATAGATTAAAGCAGGGTACAGACATGTAAATATGGGACAGATCGATGGCCGCTTCGAGCGCTGTGCGCCCTCATGGCCATCTTTATGGCCCATATAATATGCGGTCATCGCTGTTTTCGAGCAGACCAATCAATCCCGCTCGAAAAAAGCCAGATCGGACATGACCATTAAATACGTCCGGTATCTCCTTGCAAAGCATCGGCTGTCTCCACAGCTCTGCTGATATCTGACAGCAGCGTGATGACATCATCACGCTGCTGCAGGGAATATCGGACTGCTCAAATATCAGCCGTCTGTACCCTGCTTTAAGCCTGCCATACACACGCCGATGTGTGCAGGCAGACTAGTCCCGATATGTTCCGGGAGGTCATCACGTTAGCATCCCGGTGCATTATGGGGCCCCTTTAATCGGCCGGGCACCCTTTGTTTGCCGGCCATAAGCTGCAATGAAGATGCTGTCTTCATTGCAGCTTATGGCATCGGCTTTCATCGGCTCGCGCCGGCCAGAGATTATCGGACATGTCCGTTCTCTGGCCGGCCGAGCAGTGGGGCGACAGGGATCTGTGGGCACATGCCGATTAGCGGCCGATTTTTAACCTGACCGACGGCGTGAGCGCGCACGCCCGTCGGTCAAAAAAAAAATCGGCCGCTTATGGGCATGTGTATGGCTAGCATAAGTGTCCTAATATGACCCTGGCTTTTGATCTACTTGAAAAGATCTGTTTACACAGAACTGATATGTTCTCTGTACCTCAACCTCCACCCTTATGTACGACATTAGTAGCTATTAGAAACTTGTTCTTTAACAAAAGAACTGCAACAATGTCAGAGATAAGTGAGAGGAAATACAAGATCAAACTACATTGTGCAAAACCAAATATTAGATCAAGCATCATACTGAAATGAATTGGAGGCATCTTTGTTTGCTTTAGTCATTAATAAATATGTTTAAGATAGGTAAATTGTCAAGTGCTCTTCAAAGTATTATGTTTTACTAAAAAAATAGATGTGATACTCTTAAGAATCTTGTGGTTTGTGTGTTAAATCAAAGTATGACTATAAAAAATTGAGTTCCAAGTAGGTGTACTGTACTTTTGGCAATCTGAAGTACACTTTCCACTGTACCTTGGCTTTAGTTATTTTTATCCAGTAGTTTGGTCACTTTTATTGCCTTCTTAAGTAACCCTTTAAACCTTAAATTCTATACAAACTTCTCTTCCCAGTTTAATCTAAAAACTCATTGCCAAATCACAAAACCTTAATGGTCCGTTCACTGAAAGCTGTGGTCTTTGATTCTTTCTCTCTTCTTCTTCGTTTCTCTGCCTTTTGGCTAATAGTAAAGCTGGCCATACACCTTTAGATATGTCTGTCAGATATCCTTAAGATCTACAAACAACTATGTAGTATAGGTTCCTCTGTGATTGAACACAGGTAGACTTGATGGTTTTGGTAAAACAAAAGGAGATCTAAAGGAAATCTGACAGAGAAATCTATAGCTAGCCACACATGGTACAATTTATCATTCAATCGAGGTTCGATTAGATTTTGTACTTCGATTTAAAAAATCGAACATCGATTGTCATTTAATCGAAGTTCTCCACATGGGAAGCACGATAATTTAACAATTTTGACTGAAATTAAATCGAAGTAATCCAAAATAGTCGATTGAATTCCTCTTACGATTTTAGTTTCAATTGGAAGTTAAAGGGAAGTAGCCTAAAAAATCGAGCCAAAAAATCGAGCCCAAAAAAAATCGACCAATCGACCAAAATTTTCCAACTTGTCTGATCACTTTTCAATCGCCGATTGTACCAAAAATTGTTCAACGATCATCGATTGCACTATGTGGCAGTACATCAATTAATGTTCAATCGATCTTTTTTTCCATCGAAAATCGTCGATTGAACACTAAAATTGTACCATGTGTGGCTAGCTTAAAGGTGTATGGGGCCCCTAAGTGAAGTATCTGTTCTAATTGGTCAGGCAGGAAAAGCATATCTTCGAGGGATATGGCTATTACTATTAGCCCAGGTAAAAGGGAGAAGTTTCAGCTTAGTACCTGCTGATGGGAATGGTGTTCACGTGGTCTGGCCTGGAGCCGAGTAGGAACCCCCTCTGTCTGTACCCCTGTTTTGGAAACAAGAAAATCCATTAGGTTTAACTCCATTAATTCATTAGGTTTAACTCTAGGTTGCAATATTGATACTTATTGCACAGAACACCTCCCAAATTGCTGGAGATGTAGAGAAGGGTTGTGGGAACATCCCACAGGGGCGTTGCAATTAATTGACATTTAGTTGGTGACATTTCAGGAACATTTTCTTTCACCATCTTTTTTTCACTTCAGCCAAATGATTTCTTACTTTCTTGGTCAGTAGGACAATCAGCAGCAGGGCTCAAAAAACGACTTTCTGAGTTTTCTTTATTGCAGTCTCGGTCCCACTGGGGAGATTTCCTGTCACTCCCTTAATATAATACACAGGTCATTAAAAAATAGGAAATACGCTAATGCCTTCACACATTGCTAGCAATAAATCCAACGTAGGTTCAAAACTTGATCTACAGGAGCTAGTAACTCAAATTACACTTTTTTCAATGTTTCAAAAATATGAGGAGACCATGTGCTAATTTCTTTTCCCAGGAGGGGCATCTGTACTGCCCAACTGCAACTACTGCATAGTTTGACTTACTTCTATAACTTCCATTGACTAAAGAGCATTAGACACACTAACCACATGATTTCCCAACAACAGGAAATCTTTTTTGTGATAGTAATTTGTCACTATATATATTTATTAACAGTATGCCTTAAATGAAGTTCAAACTGCTTCCAAGCCGGAATGGTTCAAATTTGCCCAGCCTTATGGGTTGTATGGTCCTCAACATAACATATTGGACTAATTTGGCTTATTAAACAGCCCCCAAAACAGGAAGCACAGGTCACCAGTATAACCTGTGGTCCCACCATTGACAGGCTGTTTTTGTCTCTTTCAGGGATTGTTTCCACTGCACAAACATGACAAGTCAAGTGAATGGGACAGTGTCCACTTGCATTGTAGACACTTTGTTTTCAAAGCAAGGTGATGGTATGTGGGAATGCTGTGGCTCTCTGGCGACACTTTCATCCAATATAAAAATATTTGAATTTCCTATTCAAATAAATATGGCGTCTTACCACCAATGCAGCAGTAATGCTTCCTAAAGCCCCCCATACACCTTAAGATCGATCCATGCAATCTCCATTAGATCTACTAACAACTGTGTAGTATAGTGGCCTCCCTGATAGAAGACATAGTGATTGGAAGGATTAGAAAGGTTCTCATATTACATGGTTTTGGTAGAACAAAATTTGATTGACAGAAATTGTATTTTCCGACATGTCCGATCATGTTTTGATCGATTTTTCTCACAATTACGATCAAATTTTATTGATCGGACCAATCGGACCGATCTAAAAATTGATCGTTTTTAATCTGTCTGCCGCTAATATCTGTGCATGTATGGGGGCCATTATCCACTGTGTCTTTTTCCATTGTGATGAATGGGACAGTGTCCACTCTACATTCTCTACGCTGCTTCAATGAAAGTGTCAGGCAGGGAAGTCATGCTGGGCTGGTGCACATTGATTCCCGTTCAATTGACCCGCAATCAATCACAGCATGGTGACGTCATTGCGGACCGATTGCACGGGAATCTACCTGTGTATGCCCAGCTTTAGTAAAAGGAAGAGTGCTATTTGTAGGGGGAATTCAACTAAAGTAGTAGATTGTCAGGGTAGTTCTTATGAAAGTTTAACCAAATGTTTGGGTCCTATTTATAACCTAGTTAAGGCCTCACACTTGTGAGTTGCTAGTTATGATTAAAAGCTGAATGCTTAAGAAAATAATTAAATACATTTTAATATATATTTATTAATTCTACCATTCATTAACATGCTTCAACTAGCCCTTACACTGCAGTGGCCCGTGCTGGAGTAGTAGTTACACCACTCATCACAGTCTTCCTCACTCAGACTTGTAAAGAAGAGA
Source organism: Ptychadena robeensis (assembly GCA_036250615.1). Classification (NCBI taxonomy): domain Eukaryota; kingdom Metazoa; phylum Chordata; class Amphibia; order Anura; family Ptychadenidae; genus Ptychadena; species Ptychadena robeensis. The sequence goes on from CM070039.1 coordinate 8,361,211, forward strand.
AGTGGTGAGCTTCGATCATTGGACTGAATGTCATTTTTGTTAACATTACAATTATATTTTTACACTTGTTTTCACAATATATGGAAGTAACCATGATGGTTATATTGAGAAGGGATAAAAGGAACCCACAACTCGAGCAGTGCATAGCACAATCAAGTGAGTTTCATGCATCACCAGTGACGTGAAGGGGCCGGAGGAGCATGTCATGCTCCGCCGTGATTGCCCGTGCCCGTGGTTATAAAAAAACCGTGCCACGTGCGCAACGCCCAGAAGGTTAAAACAAAAGGTATTTACACGGCCCAATCCAAAAAGTTTAGGTAGAAACCCTCCTTTTAGGCCAGTGGGCGGAGCCATGCAAATTATTCCTTTTTGCCCCATAAGCCACATGCACATCCAGAACTGCTGGTGTACAGTCCAAATATAGCCTTTATGGTACAGGGCCATTTATTCCAAACTGCAGACCTGTTTAAGGCTCCTTGGCCATCATCAGTGCAGTGCATGGAAACCATGGCTCTATGGTGTGGGGCTTGGAAGCCGAACAAACACAACATATGTAACAGAGAAGTGGAAGTAAGGCTATGAAAGTGAACGTTCAGTCTTACCTGGCTTTATATCCATGTCTGTGAATGTAATAGGGCTTGGGTATGAGTCATACCAGGACATGTACAAGTACACAGACTTTTCTGCAGGAGTCATGAAGTCATTAGACAAAATGTTCTTAAATCATCATACTGTAGAGTGACATCACCTTCATAATGGGGCATGCTGAAACAAAACTACACTCCTAGGCATGTGTATTATGCAATTTTCTGGGCATTCGTGGATTTTATATATGTTGACAGAGAACACATATGTTGACTGAACCTAAATGTTGACTGAGCAGACATATCAGCATATGCTCAATGTAATAAACAATGCAACATAGCAATAAAATGAAAGACTATGATTGCACCAATAAGGAACGACTTGTACACATCATCCATTACTACTGAAACAAATCCATCACACAAGGCTGCATTTGAATTAGAAGAGATTACACAATTGAACAAGGATTGATCTGTACTAAATAAAGTTAAGCCCCCCATACACCTTAAGATCGATCCATACAATCTCCATTAGATCTACCA